>BQNB010047877.1:2011-42002 GCA_026074375.1 Tanacetum coccineum | reverse complement strand
CCCCCCCCAAAAAAACAGAAGTTTCTGGACTAGATAATTACTTTCCCACTAAAAGACAAAAAAGGGATTGTCTACCTAGGGGCGGCCTCCTAATAGGTAGAACATCCCCTAAATATATCTGGGACGGCCGGGACCGCCTCTAGTGGATGTTACTCCCTCTTGCCTATAGATATTGCACTATTTCCTGGCAGATTTCAAACATCTTTGCACACAGTTTCATGTATTCTTTCTCTCTCTAAAATCTTCTATCTCTCTTTAGAATCTTTGATCACTAACTTGCTTAATCTTGTTTTAAGTTATCCAATCTCTTCTTCCTCCTTCTTCTATCAAGTGCAAGAGAAGAACACTCATATTCGCCAAGAAACGAAGTGTTATAGATTAGTGATCTTCTATCTTCTTCTAGATTTGACTTCTATAATTTCAATCTTGTGTAGTTGTGTAGACCCGGATAGTGTATAAATCCAAAAAGTGTTAATTGTGTGTCAGATAGTATTTTAGGCCTTAAAATACATTAGTTAAGGTGTAGATTGGTTCTAGCTAAGATTAGGACTCGACATTTACCTTAGTGTCGAAAATCGAGATAAGCGACGTGTAACGGTTTTCTCCGCCTGAAGGGAGCTTGTTGACATAGTAAAATCTCGAGTCGGATACTCGGAGAGTGGAGTAGGGCGAAGAAGAGCTTCGTAGCCGAACCACTATGATTCTCGATGTTGTGGTTTGATTTTTCTATCTCTTATCTTTTTACCTTCATTCTATAGCTTGTTGTTTATATTTATATAGTGATTATATCGTTTATAGTTAGATATATTAGTTGTCAATATTGTTGATTGATATCACATATACTCAAATCAAACGTTTTCATAATCAAAGTTTAAAACACTAATAAAAGGGCAAACTATTTAACCCCCCCCCCTTCTAGCTTCCACATAATACTTAGTAAATAGTCCAATTAGAAATCGGTCACGTAACATTCATAATCATATCATGTTTTATGTTTACGTTGGATAGTTCCATAAAACTCACTAAGTCATTATGACTTACCATTGTTATTTACCCTTTGGAATTGAAGCTTGTAGATTAAAGAAGAAGATTTTGAAGGAACAACGATGCTCGTGAGGAATAGGTGATTTATTGATAGTCAACTTGTAATGCCCCAAAATGACCTATTGTGTCTTTTTGTTCAAATGCTCTCAAGAAAATCAATATTGTTTCATGTATGTTTTAGAAACAATTTATGTAGTTATGGGTCAAAAATAAGTGTTTGTGTTAATGCCCTTTTTCATAAAAATAACGCATCCACACCCTTCAAAAGTGCAACATGTATCTAGACATGATTTTCTATGTTTAATATGATGTATTACAAGTTCAAGTTTAGTTTCAAGTTTTTCAAAAATGGTAATTTCAATTTTAAGAAAGTGCAGGAAATGGGTTCTGAAGCCCACGACGTATTAGTATAAATAAAATAAAATTAAAAATTAAAATAAATTCTTATGGCATTTCAATCTTGAGCTTTATATTAGATGAAAACTTGCTTGTTACCAAGTAAGAACAAATCAAGAAAAACCCGTAGAACCAAAACTAAAAATATGAAACCGAACGGATTGCAGTTTTCAAAACTTGAATTATGCGATTCAGTTTTTGATTTTAGCGTAAAACTGCTCCATCCTATCCTATACTCTCCTCTACTCGTTCAGTAATTAAATACGACCAAAATTAATTACACTGTGTTCTTGAGTCAGAGTTAAGGAAGAAAATGAAAAGGAAACATAAGATGTTGTGTTCTCGAGTAGAACATAAGGAGGAAAAGAAAAGGAAATGAAATGAAATGAAACTAGGGATTATTTGGTAGGACGGAATGAAATGTCAAATGAATGGAATAAACGATGTAATGGAATAAATAGTGTAATGTAATGATTCATTATCATTATTAATCATATTTGGTTTGTCTGATAAGACGTAATGGAATCGATAATAAAAATACTAATGTAGTGTTTGGTATGATGTAATGAAAGTTGGAATGAAAACAGTTATGATTGAATGGAAAAATCTTGTTTGTTTACAATTATACAATGTAATGCTTCATTACAATGAATAACTCATTACATCAAAAACTACCAGTTTCATTCCATAGGGGCCCCCTCCTTTTTTTCATTACGTCCGTAATGTAATCAAAATTACATAAAAGTCCACCATTAACTAACCACATTAAATACACTTCTTATTAACTATAGGCATTTTAGTCTTTTTATTATCGATTGCATTGCGTCACATCATACCAACCAAATATTATTAATAAGGGTAATGAATTATTATATTACGTCATTTATTCCATTACGTCGCTTATTCCATTCATTTAATATTTCATTATATCCTACCAAACGAACCATAAAATACCCAATGATGATATGAAGCTTATTTAATGTGGTTAGTTAATTGTGGTGTTTTATGTAACTTTTGTTCCATTACAAGATGTAATGAAAAAAAAGGAGGGGGGCCTAAGGAATGGTTTTGGTGTAATAAGTCATTCCTTGTAATGAAGCATTACATCCTTTAAATGTAAACAAACAACATTTTTCACTTATATTGTAATAATCTTTTACATTTCTTCTTTGATTACAACATATCAAACACTACGTTAGTGTTATTTTGTTGATTCTTAAAAGATTTAATTTCATTTGAATACAAAACTTTATTTGGATACCAAGGTACTAAAATACCCAAAACTCATTTTCATTTTTTTTTCAAATATTAATATCTCCCAAATCGTTAAGAGAAAAAATATACCATCACGACGAGCATTTAATTATCTTTTTATAGATATCCACTTTGATATATTTTCGACAAAAAAATTTTCTTTTCATTTCACGTTTTTTTTACGTTTTTTCGTTGTTGAAACTTGCATGAGAAATCACATGTGATTCAAAACTAATAAGATCACATGTGATATTAGTGTTAGATCACATGTGATATTAGTGTTAAATCACATATCATATTACTGATAAATCACATATATATGTAATTCTAATGCAATCACATGTAATTTGATGTTAGTGTTAAATCACATGTGATTTTATACGTATATTCAAATTAGTGTTTAATCACATATGATAATTTCATGCAAGTTTCAACAACGAAAAACGAACGTAAAAAACGAAAAAAAGCTGAAAAACGAGAAAAGTTCGTCGAAAGTATAACAAAGTAGATAACTATAGAAAAATAATTAAATGCTCGTCGTGATGGTATATTTTTTTCGCTTAACGATGAACGGTTTAGTAGATATTTAAGTTTTAAAAAATAGGTGAAATAATAAAATGCTTTTAATCTCCACCATTATTTTTTTAATGGATGGTGAGGATGAGTCCCCTATAGTGGGTTTAGTTGGAGGGCACCCTTGTTTTCACAAAATGTTTTGTGGAAAACAAGGAAAATAGAGATCGCATTCAAATCATTGTTTTCCAACAAAATTCTTTACAAAACACAAAACAAGCATTTTCCAACTTAACAAGGGAAACTGATGACATCAAATAACGTCTATTTTATAGCATCATTTATCCCATGTAATTAACCCATTTTGGATAGTTATTGCAAAGAATTGTTACTTAATCGTTTATATTTGAGAATTGCAGTAATTACGGAGTACTTGGTGAATATTAGCAAAAGGCGCGCATTATGTAGCTTAAATGGAGATATTTTGAAGATTAATGATTCTGACTACCAATACGCCGTATCCATCACGGAAGATATGGCGTATCCGTGCCTGCACTCACCAAAGACCACGAAGGAAACAAGCTCAATATGTCGTATCCAGAGAAGACCAAAACGCCGTATTGAAGATATAGTATGTGAAGATTCTGGAAGATATCAAATGTGGTCCCTACTCCAGGAAACTGCAATACGCCGTATTCAATCCCTTGGATACGCCGTATCGAACTGGCTTCCAGACCCTATAAATACAAAACTCAAAAACGAGTTTTAAGTGTGCTAAATCATATTCTCGATACCTAAACCACAAAAGTCGATTTTCAGAGGAGAAAAAGAGCAGAAGAGGTCTTGCAACGCATTCCAATCCATAGAAGACAACGTGTAATTTCTTATACTTTTGTAATCGTTCAGTTTTGGTATCATTCGTTAACTCGGTTAGTTTACCTTGGCTAAAGCCATTACTTTTGTATTAATTATGATGTTTGAAGGCTAATACCTTCGGGTATTAGCCATTATTATGAAGATCTGAATGTTTGGTTTTGTTTATATCTCGATTGCTTAATTTATCGTTGATTTATTGATTATGTTTATCACATGATACTTGTTTACGTGCTTAAGTATGCGACCTATCATTCAACTGGGTCTAGTCCTACATATTTAATGCGCTGCAACTTCGGTGTTGTTTGGGCGTAGGCTAAGAGTCCGGGATAGCTCTCCATATAGTAATGCGTATAGGTGGAACAAATAGGATCACTAATAACGTCCTGCTTGCCTGATTGAACTGGTTGTACCGTAGAAGGTAGTGGCTTAGTACTAACTAATAAGTTCTAATCATTGGTATAGTTTTGTTGGGAATTATGTTTTCCTGACTTAGTACCGTTAGTTGTAATAGTTAGTACTGACAGTTATAGTTTGTACTGTCAGTATTAGTTTGTACCGCGTTAGTATTAGTTTGTACCGTCAGTACAAAATAGTTAGTACCGTAATTCAAGATTTAAATCAATTAATGTGATTAATAAAAACAAAACATGGCAGGACAATTAAGCTGACTATTATACATGCTAACATGCATTTGTCTAAACAATCACCATTGGGACAGAACGTGTCCCCCGATCTAAACCACAAAGTTTGCCATATAGTCATAGATAGGAATGTTATCCCTTATCCAAAGACTCTTGGTACTGTATTTACACAAATCATACCACACCGAAGTAGGCCGAAAAACACCTACACAAAAGTGGGTGAAACCAACCTACCCACAAAGTGGGCGAAACCAATAATGGGTAGGAACGTTACCCCCGCTCCAACAACGCATAACATTTAGCACATAACATATAATAGCTACATAAAAGTCCATGCGTCAATTAAACCACATATTCACAGCAATTAAACGTTTCAAAACACATTTTGCATCATTTTCATCCCAAGAAAACATAGTAAAATGGGACTATGAAACTCACCTGATTGCTCAGCTACTTGACAGAATCTTGCACAAAATCTAACATAACAAAAACACAAGTTACACTCGGTTAGGCTAAATGCCCAAGCAAATGTAACAACCATATGATGGACTTCTAATCCTTACACTAAGTTTATTATCCTTTAATTACATCTCCCACATCATTATCATACCCTTTATAACCTAACCGTTAACTTCCACTTTCACAGATTCTGGCTGAATTTTGTAGTCATAAAATAAAATACCACAAACACCTAATTGCCGGATTATCCTTTACATCCCCTAAATAAAAAATAGCTCCCCAATGAGTTGTTAGGCTACTAATGATTTTTTTTAGAAAAAATATTTTTATGGAACTATTTTATAAAGATTCATCTTTACAAAGTACTCAGATTCAGACCTGAACGCACACCAAAAAGTTTGACATCTTTAAAAATACTTAGAAAATGTTTTATCGCTAGCCCTTCGAACTGGAGTTAATAGACACCTAAAATATGATGTTTGATTTTTGACTAACCCTAATTTGAATTTTAAGTAGGGGTTTTACTCCCCAAAATCAGACCCAAATCTGACCTGAATTTACTACTTTGACCACTTATCTTACGAAAATCATTAGACAAACTTCCCTACCTTGAATTCAATCGTGGCCGAACTTTTTTAAAACTAGACTCTCTGAACTTATCAATGGACATAAGATTCATAAGGAAAAACCGTTTTTTATCATTAATATATCATCAGTTGAACACAGCCTTAAAATCTGCCAAACCCTAAATCATAAATTAACGCGATTTAACCCTAACCATTTACACCAATATGATCCTAATCAAACCCTACACACTCTAGCATAGATCAAGTACCTATCTATAACAAAGTTTAAAACCATAATATCTACCATAAAAATTAGTTTACAGTTTAAAGAAAACTAAACAACTAGAGTTTAAAAACTTTTTTTCTTCTACTTTGGTCGACTGATTTTATAAAAATAAGGGAAAAAGGTTGTAGTTTGTATATAAGAAAACCCATAAAAAAAAAAAAAAAAAAAAAAAAAAAAAAAAAAAAAAAAAAAAAAAAAAAAAAAAAAAAAAAAAAAAAATAAAAAAAAAAAAAAAAAAAAAAAAAAAAAAAAAAAAAAAAAAAAAAAAAAAAAAAAAAAAAAAAAAAAAAAAAAAAAAAAAAAAAAAAAAAAAAAAAAAAAAAAAAAAAAAAAAAAAAAAAAAAAAAAAAAAACTAAATTCTAATCCTTATAAAAAACAAATTTGTATTTTATTAAAACTATTTTTTTCCTTTCCTTCTCCCACCGATCGGCCAACACCCCTTTATATATTTTTTTTTATTTGCACAAAACCTCTTAATTTTTGATATTTATAAAACCTTTTATTTATTTTTAAAACCCTTCAAATTTAAACTAGCTTAATTAATTATTAATCAAATTCATTTCTTAATATACTTTTTTCCTAACTTATTACTACTAAAATCTATCTAACTAAATTTCTAAACTTAATTTTCTATTCTCATGAATTCCTATTATTTAAATACATAAATACATAATACGTACACATAGAATACATATACACATAAAATTATACCATCATTTTTCATTGTCACTATAATGTTACCAAAATGAAATACCTATATTAACCATAAATTCAATCAAAATGAGACGATCACGCTCACAGATTGATAACCAACTCACTTAGAATCACATAAACACATAATTATCAGATCACACAATGATGTTCAAATCAATACTAACAGTTTGACTAACCTGCTCAAGGCTCGGTTGTTACAGTATCCCCTCCTTAGGGAAATCTCATCCCAAGATTTAACTACTAGATTCACCAGACTTAGCAACAAACAGTTGGGGATACCTAGCTTTCATATGGTCCTCTCGTTCCTATGTAAACTCAGGGACACGCTTTAAGTTCTAACGCAGCTTAACAATCGAAATCTTACTACGTTTTAATGTCTTAACCTCACGGTCCATAATCTCTAAGGGTTCCTTGACAAAATGAAGAGTTTTGTCGATCTTGATCTCGTCCAATGGCACATGCAAAGTAGCATCCGCCAAACACTTTTTAAATTTGACACATGGAATGTGTGGTGCACCTGACTCAACTCCATAGGCAATCTCAACCTATAAGCTACAGGGCCAATCCTTTCAAGGATTTCAAATGGTCCTACATACCTTGGTGCCAACTTACCTTTCTTCCCAAAATGCATCACGCCTTTCCAAGGCGACACTTTCAGTAACACTTGATCTCCAACCTCAAACTCTATGGGCTTGCGCCTATTGTCAGCATAACTCTTTTGACGATCTCTTGCCGCTTTGAGCTTCTCCTTGATCAGAACTACCTTGTCGGTCGTCTCTTGAACCAACTCGGGCCCAATCAAACTACTTTCCCCAATCTCAGCCCACAGAACGGGCGACCTACATTTCCTTCCATACAATGCTTCAAACGGAGCACACCGTATGCTCGAATGATAACTATTATTGTAAGAAAATTCTGCTAACGGTAGGTGTACATCCCAATTGCCACCAAAATCTATCACACACGCCCTTAACATATCCTCTAAAGTCTGAATTGTATGCTCGCTTTGTCCATCCGTTTGAGGATGATAAGTTGTACTCATATCTAGTCGCGTCCCTAAAGCCTTTTGCAATGTTTGCCAAAATCGCGATGTAAAACGTCCATCTCGATCCGAAATAATCGACACGGGAACTCCGTGTCGAGCGACTATCTCATCGATGTACAACCTTGCCAGTCTCTCAGTACTATAATCCTCTCGCATTGCCAGAAAGTGAGCCGACTTAGTCAGCCTGTCGACTATTACCCAAATCGTATCATGCCCACTCTTCGTCTTAGGTAACTTGGTGATAAAATCCATAGTGATCTTATCCCACTTCCATTCGGGTATCTCGGGCTATTGCAATAAACCCGAAGGCCTTTGATGCTCTGCCTTTACCTTGGAACAAGTTAAACATTTGCTAACATAAGTAGCAATGTCCTTCTTCATTCCCGGCCACCAGTACATATCTCAAAGATCATGGTACATCTTATCCGCTCTAGGATGTACAGAGTACCTAGTCTTATGAGCTTCGTCCATAATTATCGTTCGCACACCTCCTACTAACGGAACCCATATACGGTCTAAAAAGTATAAACTCCCGTCTTCTCTCCCTTCCATCTGTTGATCCAGACCATGTAGCCTTTCTGCAAGTACGTTCTCTTGCTTGAGCGCCTCGCTTTGGGCTGCCACTACCATTCCCTTTATTCTAGACTGAATAATCATAACCATTGCTCGCACACATCTAGGTTTCACTCGTTCCTTATTACATAATGTATCTGCCACCACATTCGCCTTTCCTGGGTGGTAGAAAATCTCACACTCATAGTCATTAAATAACTCAATCCACCTGCTTTGACGCATATTCAACTCCTTCTGATCGAATATGTGTTGGAGGCTCTTATGATCTGTATAGATAACACTCTTCGTACCATACAAATAATGCCTCCAAGTTTTAAGGGCAAAAACACATCGCTCCAAATCAGGTCGTAGCGTTGTATAATTCTTCTCATAACTATCATTGTCTCGATGCATAGGCGATTACCTTGCTCTTTGGCAATGAGCACACAACCTAGTCCCTTGATTCGATGCATCAAAAAAACTATAAAATCTTCCAACTCCGTCCTGGTAACGACAAAATATGAGCGTCACACAATTTATTCTCGCAAGGTTTGGAATGTTTGTTCCCTTTTGCCACACTCAAACTTTTTTTGTTTTCTGAGTTAGCGAAGTAAGGGGTTTAGCAATCTTGGAGAAATTTGCGATGAAACCCCGATAATAGCCAGCTAATCCAAAAAATGACCAAACTTCCGATGGCGTTGTAGGGGCTTTCTAATTCTTCACTACCTCTATTTTACTTGGGTCCATGTGAATACCGTTCTGGTTGACCACATGACCAAGAAACTGCACTTCTTGTAACCAAAATGCACACTTGGAGAATTTAGCATACAACTCTTCCTTCTTCAGCAATTCCAACACCTGCCTCAAATGAACCTTATGTTCATCCTTAGGCTTTGAGTAGACCAGAATGTCATCAATGAAAATGATAACTAACTTATCTAGGTACGGTTTGCATACCCGGTTCATCAAATCCATAAAGACCGCGGATGCATTGGTTAATCCAAAAGGCATTACCGTAAACTCAAAGTGTCTGTATCTCATTCGAAATGCGGTCTTTAGAATATCATCCTCATGTACTCGGAGCTGATGATAACCTGACCGAAGGTCTATCTTTGAAAAGTAGCGCGCTCCTTGCAGCTGATCAAATAGGTCATCAATTCTTGGGAGAGGATAACGATTCTTAATAGTAAACTTGTTCAACTCCTTATAATCGATACACATACGTAATGCACCATCCTTCTTCTTAACAAACAATATAGGTGCTCCCCACGGAGAATGACTTGGTCGTATGAAACCCTTGTCTTGCAACTCTTGAAGCTGCACAGACAATTCTTGCATCTCTGAGGACACTAGACGATATGGAGACTTTGCAACCGACGTTGCTCCAGGAATCAAGTCTATGCAAAACTCCACTTGTCGTTGTGATGGCAATCCCAACAAGTCCTTCGAAAACACCTCAACAAAATCTCGTACTACGGAAATATCACTCAATTTCGATTCGTCTACGTTCATGTTACTTAAGGATTTGGCAATTCCTGGAGTGTGTTCTCATTGGACAAGAAGTGTCTCACCACTTTCCAACGGTATCCTAACCACCTTTTCATGGCACACTATCTCATCCTTATGCTTAGACAATCAATCCATCCCTACAATCACATCAAAACTCCCATGACCTAACAGTATTAAATCTATAGTGAACAGGGAAGTTCCTAGCTCTAGTTTGCAATCACGAATAATCCTATCAACTTCTACTTTCTTACCATCTACAACTTCTATCACATATCCCGGGTTTACAAAACTAGGTTTTACATTTATCAAGGGTGCAAAATCAGTAAATATGAAACTAAAATCAGCTCCAGAATCAAAAAAGTATAGTAGCATAGTGATCGTTCAAAGAAAAAGTACCCGTCATGATGTTAGGATCTTGGAGAGTGCCAGCTGCATTCACATTGAAAGCCCTTCCTCTCACTTGATTCCCGTTATTCCTTGTGTTCCGATTTCCTTCAATAGTCAAACAGTTTCCCACTTGACTAGGTGCTAGATTCAATTTAGGACAAGTACTTAATTATGTTTCCGAAATCCAACACTCAAAACATGTTCTGGGTCATATCCACCCCCTAACGCATAACGGCGCCACCTGCTTAATTGGCATACGACAATTTCTTGCATAGTGACCTAGTTTCTGACAATTGAAGCACACTATACAAGGTTTACCCTCGAGATGATAAGCCCAACACTTAGCACATTTTGGATGAGGCCCAGTATACTCATTCCTATGAGAAGTTGCTGCCACAAATCCCTTGCTCACTTTCGCCCTCTTATCATCACTTCTCCCACTTCTTTGCTTGCTTGTCTCTTCCACTCCCTTCCTTTTCTCATTACCCTTTGTCAATGTTCCACTGCTGACTACCTCATCAGTAAGTATCTTAGCTCTCAGGATCGCACTCTGGATTGTGGTTGGTTGGGTTGCTCGGAGCATTCCACAAATCTCAGGAGCTAACCCAGCTATGTACCTCTTGATGCGTAATGACTCAGGAGTAACTAGATGCGGGACCAACTTGGCCAATTCATGAAACCAATCTGTGTAGCCGGTATGGTTGGCTCCCACCATCTAATGATTCCAAAACTCAGACTCCAGTTTCTCCATCTCGTTGCTTGGACAGAACTCCTCCATAAGCAACGCCCTAAAATCATTCTAACTCATACCAATTGCAGCTTCACGCCCTCTCGCTTAGACTTGTGTGTTCCACCAAGTCAAAGCTTTGTTCACAAAACAGCTAGCAGCATACTTTACTCTCTGGTTAGCAGTACAACCACTGTTATCAAACATCGACTCCATCTTTTCTATCTAACGGGTGAGTGCTATTGCACCACCCTTTCCATCAAACTCCTTAGGGTTACAAGCATTGAAAGTCTTATAGGAACATCTATTGTTCCCACCATTTCTAGTTCCTCCATTCACATTGTTCACATTAGTAGTCACTTGAGTGACAGTCTGGGGGATGATATTCTGCAACAGCTGCGTAATTATTGTAGCAATGTCGGGGTTTTCGTTATTATTGTTGCTAGGGCCGTTTCATAGATTTGGAGCCATTTATGTATAAGATAAAATTATATACATTAGACGATATAATAATGATTTCCAATCCATGATTTTATCACACTCTTCCGTAACCATATACATACATACAACGCATCAACATTAATACATGTAATCATACTTGCAAGTCCACAGTGTTTGTTGGCGCATGTAACTTATGTTTGGCCAGACATAATTATAGATCCTCTTCACAGTTGTACTCCCTCCTATGACGACACTTCATGAAATAAACACACCACATAGCACCTAACTCAAAATGAGAACAACAAATCACACAAAGGAATAATCCTATAATCACTTTTATTAGATTAAAATACTCAAAATCCAAGAGTTGAAAATAACATTCCTAAAATGGCTTCAAACATCAAAAGGAAAAAGAAACAATTAAAACATATCAATCACTTAGAACAATACGGACAGTTGCGGAACGTGCGGTCGGTAATATCTTTAGCGTCTTTTGAGGCTTACTACTTACGGTAGACTCAAGATCCGATTCTACCTCCTTATCGGATGCTTATACTCTAGAGGCTCATCCTCATCCTCATTCAACCAACCATTCATGTTGCCTTTTCCTTGGGCCAGTCGACGCGGAGCAAATTCATTCCTTTGGAGTTCTGGGTGATCAACAAATCCATACTTATTTAATAGTCTAGGTTGCTCAGTTGGTTCTTCTTCTTCAGATGAGTGGTACTCATGGAATTTAGAGATTGTACCCTCTTTTGAAATCATCGTCATCTCCCTCTCTATGATCCATTCTCCTCCTACTTATTTCTTAGTCAACTTCGCTTCAATTCAGCGTGGATATAGACCTTTTGGTATTCGGACTTTACGGTTCGTATGCTTCATCCTAAGCTTCGTCACTGGATCAGTATAACGCTTGAGTCCAGTTGCGAAGGCGATTCCCCAATGAAACTTAGCACGAGACGCACGAGCTGGAGGAGACATGACTAAAATAACACAAAGAAGGGTATATACTATTAGATCCCCATAATGAAAAGTATATATATATATATATATATATATATATATATATATATATATATATATATATATATATAATTAAATATACACTATATATATCTATACAAAATATAATATACATATATATATATATATACAGAGATAAACATAATGAAAAATAGCAAAAAATTAAAGCTTTTTAAGTAGCGAGAAAATATAGTAGATGCGTACATATACACTTAAGCCCTAAAATACAACTATATGAGGGACTCCTAGGTTATAGTCTAGGCCAAACCACCTACTTCTCTATAACCAAAGGCTCTGATATCAACCTGTCACACCCCGCCAAGGCGGAAACACGAGGCGTAACATCATGGATATCATCACAACACAATGGTGTCAACAATAGAGAACCACTACATGCATAACTAAATATAAATGACACGATGTATCATGACAATACTGAAAACAAAAGAACGGCATCTTGTATTAATGAAAAAGGGGTCTCATCAATACAAAGACAATGTATCATAACCCTATAAAACCTAATAACATTCAAGAATTCATGCAAACAATTATGAAGTGAAATCAAATGATAACTTCCAATGCCATCATAATGGTCTCTCTAGCCACTTTTATTAACTTCAACACCTTCATAACGCTCACCTAAAAATGATGCTTAAAACGTCAACACAATGGTTGGTGAGAGTCATAGATTTTACGACACCAATACAAGATTTAAATCAATTACTGTGATTATAAAAAAATAAAACATGGCAGGACAATTAAGCTGGCTATTATACATGCTAACATGTACTCAACTAACAATCACCATTGGGACGGAACGTGTCCCTCGATCAAAACCACAAAATTCGTCATACAGTCTTGGAGAGGAATGCTATCTCCGATCCCAGACTCTTGGTACCGTATCTGCACAATATCATACCCGCACAAAGTAGGCGAAACCTCATACCCACAAAGTAGGCGAAAACCAATACGACATCATACAACATGCAGCACATAACATATAATAGCTACATAAAAGTCCATGCATAAATTAAACCACATAATCACAGTAATTAAAACATTTCCAATACATATTTTGCATCGTTTTCATCCCAAGAAAACTTAGTAAAATGGGACTATGAAACTCACTTGATGCTCAGCTTACTTGACAATATCTTGCACACGATCTAATCATAACAAAACACAAGTTACACTGGGTTAGGCTAAATGCCTAAGTCAATGTAACAATCACATGATGGACTTCTAAACTTTACACTAAGTTTATAATCCTTTATACTTTTAATGGTGCGGTCCCTAGTGCTTTATAGAAGTAAAGGTTAATAACTGGTAAAGGTAAAATAAAAAAATAGAAAGTTATATTTCGAGAGATGTTTGCTTTTGAATAGAACTACAAGCAATTTAATATATCTCTTTTATGTGTCACAAATCTGTGACAAGAAGAACAAAGTTCTTTTCACTGACTCTGAATGTCTTGTTTTGTCTCCTAAATTTAAGTTACCTGATGCAAATCAAGTCTACTTAGAATCCCCAAACAAAACAATATGTACAGTTTTAATTTAGAGAACATTGTTCCTTCTGGAGGTTTAGCCTGTTTAATTGCAAAGGCCATAATTGATGAATCTAACAAATGGCATAGGAGGTTGGGTCATGTTAACTTTAAAAACTTAAACAAACTTGTGAAGGGAAACCTTGTAAGAGGTTTACCTTCAAAGATTTTTCAAAATGACCACACTTGTGTTGCTTGTCAGAAAGGAAAGCAACACAAGGCCTCCTGTAAGGCCAAATCAGTGAGCTCTATTAGTCAGCCCTTACAGCTTCTGCATATGGATTTATTTGGACCTACATCTGTAAGGAGCTTAAACCATAAGACTTATTGCCTGGTTATCACTGATGATTTTAGCAGGTTTAGTTGGGTGTTCTTCTTAAGAACTAAGGATGAAACTAGTGGAATCCTTAAGGACTTTATAAGACAAATTGAGAACCAATTAAATCAAAAAGTTAAAACTATTAGATGTGATAATGGTACAGAATTTAAGAACAGGGATTTTATTGAATTCTGTGGGTCAAAAGGGATCAAGAGGGAATACAGTAATGCCAGAACTCCACAACAAAATGGAGTTGCTGAAAGAAAGAACAGGACCCTTATTGAGGCTGCTAGAACTATGCTAGCAGATTCATTTTTACCTAACACTTTTTGGGCTGAAGCAGTTAGTACTGCTTGTTATGTCCTTAATAGGGTATTAGTGACCAAGCCTCAAAATAAGACACCTTATGAACTTATAACTGGTAAAATACCAATCATAAGCTATATAAGACCTTTTGGGTGCCATGTGACCATCTTGAATACCATTGACCACCTGGGCAAGTTTGATGGGAAATCTGATGAAGGGTTTTTAGTAGGGTATTCTCTAAATAGCAAGGCTTTTAGGGTATACAATTTAGAAACCAAGAGAGTTGAAGAAAACCTGCATATAACCTTTTTAGAAAATAAACCAAATGTTGCAGGGAAAGGACCAAATTGGCTGTTTGATCTTGATTATTTAACTGATTCAATGAATTCTCAGCCTGTGAGATCAGAGAATCAAGCTAACAAACATGCAGGTCCAAAAGAAGCTAATCAGAGCGCAGGTACACAAGATAATATTGATGCAAGAAATTCTAAAATAGAAGCTAAATCTGCTCAAGACTACTTTGTACTGCCAATATGGTCTTCTTATACTTCAACTGTGAAGAGCTCAAAAGCAAAGAATGAAGGTGACAAGCCTACTAAGCCAAATGAGAAGCCAGTAGATCAGGAGGATCAAGCCTTTTTGGAGGAGCTTGAAAGGCTTAAAAGTCAAGAAAAGGAAGCTAATGATGCAGCTGAAACTCTTAGAAAGGAGTTTGCCCAAGATACTGAGGATTTGCTTCTTCAAGCAGGAGCTGCCAGAGCTAGCAGTACTAACACAGTTAATAGCGCTAGTACACCAGTTAGTACTGTCAGTCCTTCTGGTGGACTATCCTACACTGATCTAACCAATTCTGACCAAGATGATTCTCAAATACATGCTCTTGAGGATAGTTATGACAATCCCAATGATGGTATTTTTACCAATGCATCTTATGATGATGCGGGTGCAGTGGCTGACTTAACAAATTTAGAAACTTTTATGAATGTTAGTCATATTCCCACATCAAGGATTCACTCTATTCATCCTTCAACTCAAATTCTCGGAGATCCAAAATCAGCAGTTCAAACAAAGAGCAAAGTGAACAAAAGTTCTAGAGCCCATGCTTTTGTAAGTTATATTCAAAAGCAGAGAATAAATAATCATGAGGACTTCCAGCATTGTTTATTTGCTTGTTTCTTGTCTTAAATTGAACCCAAGAAGATATCTGAAGCACTTAAAGATGAAAGTTGGGTTGATGCTATGCAGGAAGAACTACTGCAATTCAAGATTCAGAATCAAGATTCAAAAAGTTTAGATTCTGGTTGACTTGCCTTTTGAGAAGAAGGCAATTGGGACAAAATGGGTTTACAGAAATAAGAAGGATGAAAGAGGTGTTGTTGTAAGAAATAAGGCAATGTTGGTTGCCCAGGGATATAGACAAGAGGAAAGGATAGACTATGATGATATTTTTTCCCCTGTGGCTAGGATTGAAGCCATCAGGATCTTTTTGGCCTTTGCTTCTTATATGGGATTCATAGTTTATCAGATGGATGTGAAGAGTGCCTTCTTGTATGGAATAATTGATCAGGAAGTATATGTGTCTCAACCTCTAGGTTTTGTAGATCCTAAGTTCCCTAAGAAGGTCTACAAGGTTGTGAAAGCTTTGTATGGTTTACACCAAGCTCCCGAAGCATAGTATGCTACTTTATCTACTTTTTTTGTTGAAGAGTAGATATAGAAGAGGAACCATTGACAAGACTCTTTTCATCAAGAAGGACAAGAATGATATCATGTTAGTGCAGGTTTATGTGGATGATATTATTTTTGGTTCTATAAAGAGGTCTTGGTGTGATGAATTAAGGCATTAAATAAAGAGCAGTATTCCAAAGTGATTCTATGAGGGGATCTCAACAACTTCTTTCTTAGATTACAAAGTCAAACAGATAGAAGTATGGTATTTAATAAGTCAGGATAAGTTTAATGTTGCAGAGAACACACTAAGAAGTTTTTGATTTGGCTTATGCGAAGACTGCTATACTCCAATTGAGACCCCAGAAGCCTTTGATCCAAAGATGAAGAAGCTGCTGATGTTCGATGTACATCTTATAGATCCAGATTGCTCTTAAAAGTACTTGACTGCTTCGAAGCCTAAATATGTTTGCAGTCTGTGCTTGTACTAGGTTTTACGGTAACTCCAAGACCTCACATCTTCATGTCTGAAGAGGATCATAAGGTCCCCGTCAAAGATCAAACCCCAAACCTGGCCTTTGGTATCCTAGAGTGTCATCGTTTGACCTGGAAGCCTACTCAGATAGTGGTTATACTGGAGCAAATCTTGACAGGAAATCCACAATAGGAGGTTGTCAATTTCTTGGTAGGAGACTTATTTCATGGTAGTACAAGAAGCAGACAATTGTGGCTACTTCTACTACAGAGGCAGAGTATGTTGCTGCTGCCAACTGCTGTGGGCAAGTATTATGGATTCAAAATCAAATATTAGACTATGGGTTCAATTTTATGAACACAAAGATCTACATTGATAATGAAAGCACAATATGCATTGTAAAGAATCCAGTATTTTACTCTAAAACAAAGCATATTGAGATTAGGCACCACTTCATTTGGGATGCTTATGAGAAGAAGCTTATCCAAGTGCTGAAGATTTACACTGATGACAATGTGGCTGATCTATTAACTAAAGCTTTTGATGTTAGCAGGTTCAATTTCTTGATTGTTAACATTAGCATGCTCAACCTATAGCTGCATTAGTTCAGGGGAGGCAAGATGGTAATTTCAGAGTTGTTGTACAGTCTGTAGATGAATTTGTCTATAGCTTCATTGGTTGAGGGGAGGTTCATATGTTGGATGGACAACAATTCTTAACTTTTATTCATGGGTTATACATAAATATGGATCCTCATAAATTCTCACATGTCTATCTAGTCTTTTCTAGTGTGCTTGTGAAGAATAGAGGCATATTGTTATATAATTATTGAAGTCAGAGTTAGTACTGTTACTACAACATGTTAATACTGTTGAGCTTAGTTAATACTGCTGAAGAAACTTTGTACTGCTAAAACAAAAGTTAATACTGCTAGGCTTGTTATGCTATGCTCAAAAAAGGGGGGGGGGGTGTTTAACGATGTTTGGATGGCTGTGATGGGTGAAAGATCAGTTTGGATTGGGATGTTAAGGGTTACTAAAGTGGAAATTAACAAGTAATGCGCCAGGGGCACAAACTAATAACTGCAGGCAAAGTTGGTGTTGCTAGGCATAAAGTTAGTGCTGCCAGGCAAAAGTTTGTGTTGCTTGTTACCATTACTACTATTTGAGAGCATAATAGATTTTCATTAATTAATTATAACCGTTAAGATATTTCCGCCAACAACTTTCTTATAGGGGTCTATGAATTGGAAAATTCTTGATCTTTCTTTCTATAATACTCTTTCTTTAAGATAAAATACCAAGTTTTATTTCAGTCGGTCATCTCAAACCCTAAAGCACATCTCTATAAAATCTCAATTAACTTTACTAAACCCTTATATTCTCATAATCGATCATATCCCACACCTTACTCAAACTTTTCAACACATCTATGGCTGATTTGGAATTTGTCGATCAACACAACATGGTCGCATGTTTGGAGAAAACAGAAGGAAATTCAGAATTTCATAAGATAATGGACTTTCTTACATCAAGTTCGAACTGTAAGTCCTACTATCTATATTTCTTATATTGAATAGTTTTGGAATACTGCTAGTTCCTAAACAGTCAATGATGAGAAGCAAATCCATGCTACTGTTGATAGCAAGGCAGTAGTAGCAATAAGAAGTTCCCTTCTTCTTAATGATGCTCATGGTACTGCTTGCCTAACAAATGAAGTTATTTTTCAAAACCTTGCATTGATGGGGTATGAGGGTAAACTTAATAAACTAACTTTTCAAAAAGCCCTAATTTCTTCTTAATGGAAGTATCTGATACATACCATCCTTCATTGCCTAAGTTCAAAATCTACAAGCTAGAATGAGTTTTCAACAAATATTGCTTCAGCTGTTATATGTTTGGCAACAAATCAAAAGTTTAACTTTTCTAAACTTATTTTTGATGGTATGTTAAGGAACTTGGATAATCCTAAAAAGAAATTTCTTATGTATCCAAGATTTTTAATGGTGTTTTTGAATAGTCAAATTGAACTTGGTGAACCTTTTAATGATGTTTATATTACACTAGCTCACACTCTAAAGGTTTTCTCAAACATGTCCAGAAAAGGACTAAAATTTTCAGTAAGAATTACACCTTTGTTTCCTAATATGTTGGCATCTGCGGAAGTAGAAGAGGGTGAAGGTTCAGAACAACCCACTAAACCTCAACCAACACCTTCTCCTACTCAACCTAGTGAAGGAGACCAACCTCATGTCTAAGAATCATCATCTGGACCTGACAATACCTATAGCCCTAGCATGAACTTAGAGGGCACTGGTGGGAATAAAGGGGATCAGGTTTAGTTATCCAATGATAGTCCTCATTCAGGTGGTAACACATCTGAAAGAGCTGAGGGTGGCTTGAACCTAGAGGAGTTATTATCTCTTTGTACTAACTTGTCAAACAGGGTTCTTGCTTTGGAGACTTCCAAGGATGCTCAGGCTGCAAAGATCCTTAAATTGAAATATAGAATCAAGAAGCTAGAGAAGAAGTGTAAGCCCAGTATCTCACACCATAGAGCATGGTTAAAGAGTGTGAAAAGGTTATCTATGAAGAAAAGGTTAGGAAAGAAGGAGTCTATATCCAAACAGGGGAGGAAAATGTCAAACTAGGACCTACTTTGGATGCTTTTGATGATCTTGATGATGATTTAGTTCATGGTATGGACTACATGGAAATGGAAGAAGCTGTGAATAAATGAGGAAGCAATGAAGAACCAGTTAATGCTGCTGGTAATATAGGAGTTAGTATTGCTGTTAATATTAGTACTGCCAGCAGACCAGACGTTAGTATTGCTACTCCAATGACTCCTCCTACTATAACAAATGTCTTTGAAGATGAAGATATTTTTCTTGCTGATCTTGTAAGTTTAAGGTGGACAAGCAAAGCTTAAAGAGTTGAAATCAAAGAAATTAGAAAGATGCGAAAGACTGCAAGATTAGTTTTGACCTTGAAGCCACTTCCAAAAATTGATCCTAAAGACAAAGGTAAATGGGTTCTTAAGGAAGAACCTGAACCAGTAAAAGTAAAATCAAAGGATTAAGGTGAAGCACAAATTGAGAGAGATGCTAAAATAGCATTAAAGGTTCAAGCAGAATTAGATGAAGAAGCTAGATTGGAGAGACAGAGACAAGAGCAAGCATCTTTGAACTACATTGCAAATTTGTATATTGAAGTTCAAGCAAGAATAGATGTTGATCATAAACTAGCTGTCAGATAGACTCAAGAAGAACAGGAAAAGTATACTGTGGATGAAAGAGCCAAGTTACTTGCAGAGTATTTTGAAAATAGGAAGAAGCAGTTGGCTAAAGAAAGAGCAGCTGTAATCAGGAATAAACCTCCAACAAGATCTCAACTGAGAAGCCTAATGATGACCTACCTTAAGCATACAGGTAGATATAAACATGCTCAGCTAAACAAAAAGACTCTTGAAGATATTCAGGTATTATACATCAAGGAACAGGAATGAATTGCAAACTTTGTGCCTATTGGGTCTGAGGAGGATGAAAGATTGATTCAGAAGATGAATAAGAAGGTAGCTGGTGTACATGAGGAAAAGGTTCTTGAAGAACCTGACAGTACTAAAGTTGAAGTTAAGCAAGAAGGACATAAAGAGAGTACCGAAAAAAGACCAGGCAGAAGACTTATGATGAAAGCAACAAAGAAGTCTAAAATGCAAAAGACAGACTCTGATCTTGAAGAAGAAAAGCATCTAAATACTTTTCTAAAGCTAGTTCCAGATGAAGAAGGAATAATAGATTATGAATTCATGAAGAATAGGTTTCCAATCATTAACTAGGAATTAAAATTCTATCATCTTAACAAACATAGAGCAAAATGCATCTACTACAGGATCTTTAGATCTGATGGAAGTTCTAGATGGATTAAAACTTTTTCTAAGATGGTGATAATGTTTGGTAGGCTAGATCTAAAGGAATTATATAACCCGGTGATGCAGAGATTTGAATCAACTACTCCAGAAGGTGCTGATCTAGTTCTTTGGGGAGATTTAAGGACAATGTTTGATGCAAATGCAGAAGATGAACTCTGGCAGAATCAAGAAAGATGGAATCTTAAGAACTGGAATTTCTATAAGAATTATAAGGTACATACTTTGATACTGGAAGATGGTACTGAGATTCATATGCTTGCAGAGAGGAAATATCCACTCACAAAAGAAACACTTGAGAGAATGATGTCTTTAAAATTGATAGCTGAGTCTGCCAGTGAAAGTGCTTATAATCTGCTTAGGTTCATTCAAAAGCAGATTGATGAATATGGAAGCTATGATGGAAGTAAGAAGGATCTTTAAGTGTTGGCTTTATAACCACACAACAAATGGTCATCAGTTCACCATTGTCTAATTCAATACATCAAAAACTTGATATCCAAAAGAAAATGGATTCTGGTAAAGACTTCTCAAATCCGTTAATGGCTTATAGTTTGCCAAAAACTATATGGTTTTCAACTCACCATGCTTCACAGTAAAGAGTTGGCTAGTCCAAAGCAAACGGCCCTTGGTAAAGACTTCTTAAATCCGTTGATAGTTGATAGTTTACTCAAAACTATATGGTTATTAATGCACCATGTTATTGCAATGAAGCATTGGCTATTCCAGAGCAAACGACTACTGGTAAAGAAATATCAAATCTATTTATGGCTGGTAGTTTGCCAAAAACTACAAAGCCAACTTAGTTGGTATTGCTGTGTTACTCAGTTGCTGAGATGCTGTGATGATGACAAAGACTAGAAGCTAAAGAATTTCAAGTTTACAGAGTAACAAAAGAGTTCAAGTTCATCAAAGAACAGTTTAAAGAGTAGTAGTATGTTTGGATACATCCTCCTAGTGTTCAAGAAGCTCAAACTGAAGAAACATGAAGGTTAACAAGTGAACATTATGTTTAGGGGAGGATTGTTGGGTTTCAGAAGTTTCTATAACTTAGTGCTGCTACTTATACAAGTTACTACCTAGTTCTACTTTTGCTGCTGTGAAGACTACTAGAAGATTCATGAAAATAGACATAAGTTAGTAGTACTATTGTTATAAATACACACACACACACCATACATTATTAGTATTGTTAGTATAGTTAGTACTGTTAATGTAATAGTTAGTGTTGTTAGTTATACTATTAGTATTGCTTATGTGATATGCATGAGATATATTAGGAATAGATATGCATGATCACTTAACGCGTTTTGTAAAGCCTATTAGGGTTTTCCTTGGTGTATAAAAGGAACCCTACAACACTAGTTAGATATAAAAGTCTCTCACAAATATTCATAGTTAGTAATTTGTAACCTAGCAGATTAATAGTAATCAAAGTTCTGTTTTATTTATTGTTCTTCTTAGCAATATAAGTTAGTTTCCACAAAACTTATATTGTTCATAGTCATTATTTCTCTTGTAATTAGTTTGGATTTATCCAGATTGGCTACCCCCCTTAACAGGCTAGAAAGATCTTATCAGACTGGGATCTACAAGTTACTTAGACAACAATTCTACTAAATGTTGCATTCCAGACTGATGATCTCGATGCTTATGACTCTGTAGGGTGGTGAGTATCGGTCGGTTCAGGGTCGTCTCTAATCCCGAGGTACCACATCGTGACACTTATCAAAATGATGATATGATTAATCAAAGTATGCAAGAGATGCAGTGTTTTAAACAATCCATTATTGATTATGTTCCAGATAATAAAATAACAAGTGATAGTAATATCATTTCTTATGAACAATATATGCAACAAACGCAAAATGCAATTGTTCAAGATACTAACTCTTTTACACAACAAGATTCTATGATAATATCTATGTTTGAATAGATGTCTAAACAAATGTCTAATCATGTAACTAATTGGGATAAGGTTAATCAGAAAACCAAAACTGTTAATGAATCATTAACCGCTGAGTTTGAAAGATATAAGGAACGAGTCAACACTTTTAAACGAAGACTTAATATTATTTGTGCAGTCGTGAAAAATTGATTGATTCAGAAATGGATGACATGATTCGGAAAAAGAATGCACGTAAGCAAGAAATTGACTCACTTAAACAGACTCTTGCTAAACAAGCCAAGGAAAAGGAATCGTTATTGCAAACATTTACTGTTTTAAAAAAGGAATCCAAAGAAAAATAAAATAAATACATGGACAAGGAAATTACTTTAGAAAACAAAATAAAGGAACTGGATAATATTGTTTATAAAGTGGGTCAATCTACGCAAACGGTGCACATGCTAACAAAACCATAAGTTTTTATGATGATATTCACAAACAAGCTCTTGGTTAACAAAATCTGTTTTATCTTAAGAAAGATCAACGGATTAAGCCAACGTTGTATGATGGCATCGTGATATCTATTAAACATGATGTGATTTCTATGGTTGATAAAGAAGAGACTTTGATTTTAGAGGAAGAGAGTCGATCAAAAATGCTTGCAAAACAAAATGATCCAATTTTAAAAGAAAAGAAAATTAATATTTCTCCAATTAATTATTCCGAGTTAAATAAATTGTCTGAAAATTTTGGATAACATTTTGTTCCACAAATGCAATTATCTGCAGAACAAGCTTTTTGGTTACCACTTTCAAACCTAAGTCTGAACAACTTGTTGTCACACAAACACCAGTTGAAATTGAGGTTCCTAAAGAACTTCTAAAGATAAGTTTGGTAAATACAAGTTTTCAAAAACTAAAAAATCACCTTGCCAAATTTAACAAGGTGGTGAAAGTAAGAACCACACCTGATCCAATAACTGAGGGTTCATGGGGTTTTGAACATACCAAACAGGTTTTCAAAGATGAAGTCATTCCATTTATAAATTTTTTATGAGCATCATTCAAAGATTTTGAAAATGGTCTTCACAATGAAATTAATGAGTAAAAACGGTTTTTAACCAAATGAAAGCTGTTGTTGAACAGTGTTCTGTAGACAAGAAACATTTTGATATTCAAAAGAAAGAACTTTCTCTTGACAATGATCGAATCTTGGACCATATTATCTGTCAAGATATTATAAATATTATGATGCATGTTGTTTTGTATCTATCAATGTGTTACCTGCAAATAATAAATGTCTTGTAGATGATAATCTTGAAAGTGAGCAGTTGATACAGGAAAATGATCACTTATTTGAACTTCTCTTATCTCAAGACATAGTTCACAACTGTTGAAAGTGAGCAGTTGATACAGGAATATAATCTTGAAAGTGAGCAGTTGAATACAGTGAGAACCTAATGCTTAAGGATGATCTTGCCACAAAGGAAAACATGGTTGAAAATAATTTTTTAATGAAGTTGTAATCAGATGTTCACGTCTTGAAAATCGTAGTGCTAATCTTGAACTTAAAATACAGCATCAAAAAGAGAGTTTTTTGAATAACAGATCTTTAAACAATCAAAATTCTCCTGAAATTCTAGAATTTTTCAAAATAAATGAATGGCAAGCTAAGCTAGACGCAAAAGATGTCTCAATTGCTAATTTGAAGAAACATATTGAAAGTTTAAAAGGCAAAAATGTGGTTAAAAAGGATGTCACACTAAATAAGTCCAAGGTTATTGCTCCTGAATTGTTTAAAGCTTGATTTAGAACCTCTCTCTCCTAAAGTATTGAAAAACATGGATGCTCACATAGACTACATTAAGCACACTCAGGAAAACGCTAATATTCTTCGGGAATTAGTCGAACACGCTAGGGCACTCAGACCTTTAGACAGTGATTTAGACTCTGCCTATAAGTATGTTCAACGAATTTAGGAGGTGCTAGTTTATATTACAGCTACATGCCCTAGTTTAACAAAACCTAGTGAGAAATTGGTTGCGATCACACCAATGAACAAAAACAAGAAAGTTAGGTTTGCCGAACCTGCAACATCATCAAGCAACACTCAAAAGCAGGTAGATTCCCACAAAACACAAGATTCTAACAAACATGTTTTGCCTTCTACATGAATGAAGAGTTCTACTAGTGCTAGCAGATCACAGCCCTCAGGCAATACCAAGAAAAATAGGATCTCGTGAATAACCAGTAGCAACCAGAAGAATAAAGTAGAAGAACACCCTAGTAGCGTTAAATCTAGTTCAAATAAAAATGAATCGTGTTGTTGAACCTGTTTGTAATGCAAATGTTAAGCATTCCATGTTAAATGCGAATTATGAATTTCATTGTACATCTCTCTATACATGAATGTATGTTTGATGCAATTAATGATTTGTGTGTTCTTGATTTTGTTAATGATGTGAATGTGCATTCTAAATCTAAATCTGCTAAGAGTGGCAAAAAGAAGAATATTTGGAAACATACTGGTAAAGTATTAACTGATATTGCATATACGTGGAAACCTACAAGACGGACCTTCACTATAAATGGAAACACATGCCCTTTAACTAGGATCTCCTCCACTAAAGTAGAGCCTCTTAAGGAAAACACTTCAAAGTCAGTAACTACTCCTAATCCAGAGATTAAGATATACTGTAGGAAAACCAAAGTTGCAAAATTGGTAGATTTGAGCAGTGAACCTAGTATCTTAGGATCTAGACCTACTAACATCTCAGAACCCAACAAACATTAGGGATCCACTGTTTCAAAATCTCCATCTTCTTCTCTTATCAATTTCAGGTTGTCCAAATTGTTCTCTGGTATTTGGACTCCGAATGCTCCAAGCATATGACAAGAAATAGCTCTTAGCTCATCAACTTTGTTCATAAATTTCTGGGTACTGTAAGATTTGGTAACGATCAGATTGCAAAGATAATGGGCTATGGAGACTATCAGATGGGCAATGTTACGATTTCTCGGGTTTACTTTGTGGAAGGGTTAGGACACAACTTATTTTCCATTGGCTAATTTTGTGACTCATATCTCAAGGTAGCTTTTCGCAAATTGTGACTTAGAAGGTGTTGATTTACTAAAGGGATCAATGGGCTCAAATTTATACACTTTGTCTCTGGAAGATATGATGCTATCCTCTCCCATTTGTCTCTTGTCTAAAGTTTCAAAGACCAAGTCTTGGTTATAGCATCGAAGGTTGTCACATTTAAACTTCGATTCTATCACTGCATTGGCTAAACAAGGACTGGTCTGTGGGTTTCCCAAATTAAAGTTTCTGAAGGATCACTTATGTTCCACCTGTGCTCTAGGGAAAATCAAGAAACACACCCACAAACCTAAAGCTGAGGACTCCGTTCAAGAAAACCTCTATCTGTTGCACATGGACCTTTGCGGGCCAATGAGGATTCAAAGTATCAATGGGCGAAAATACATATTGGTAATTATTGACGATTACTCACGGTTTACATGGGTAAAATTTCTACGATCAAAGGATGAAGTTCCAGAGTTCGTGATTAAATTTCTCAAAATGATTCAAGTTCGTCTTAATGCGACTGTCCGAAATATCAGAACCAATAATGCCAAAGAGTTTGTCAATCAAACCCTAAGAGCTTACTATGAAGATGTCAGGATTTCACATCAAACATCCGATGCTCGCTCTTCACAACAGAATGGCGTTGTCAAAAGACGGAACTAAACTTTAGTGGAAGCTGCACGAACCATGTTGATATTCTCGAGGACTCTGTTATTTCTATGGGTAGAGGCAATTGGTGACAGCTTTGGGGGGGGGGGGGGGGGGGGGGGGGGGGGGGGGGGGGGTGGGGGGTGGGTGTTGGGGGTGGTGGGGGGGGGTGTTTTGGGTGAGTTTGGGTTGGGTGGTGATTGGATAAAAAGTATTGAAGTTTTGTTTCGTAGGGTTTCTGCTAGGAATGTTCATCATGGGGTTGTTGTTGTGACATTATACTGATTAAGGAATCGGTGGGGGGGGTTTAGGGCCCAATACACAAAACCGATACCTTAATCATTAAATGTCCCACAACAAAAACCCGCCATGATGAACTTCTCCATAACAGGAAACCCGACGTATCTTATCTTCATGTCTTTGGTGCTCTATGCTACCCCACCAATGATAGTGAAGATCTTGGCCAGTTAAAATCTAAAGCAGATATTGGAATCTTCTTCGGTTATGCTCTTGCAAAAAGGCTTACCGAATCTACAACAAGATAACCCGTCTAATCATTGAAACTATTCACATTGACTTTGATGAGCTGACAGCGATGGCTTTTGAACAATTCAGTTCAGGACCCGAGCCTCAACTCTTGAAACCTGGAACAATCAGTACATGACTCCTTCCAAACCCTTCTTCTCCAACACCGTATGTCCCATCAACAAAGAAGGACTGGGATACTTTGTTTTAACCAATGTTTGATGAGTACTTCAATCCTCCACCAAGTGTTGTTTCTCCAGTTCCTGCAGCTGCTGCTCCAAGACCTGCCGATCCAACGGGTACACCTTCCTAAACTACAATTGATCAAGATGCACCATCTCCAAGTACTTCACAAACCCCTCAAGAAATACAATCTCAAGTTATTCCTTCCGGCATTGAAGAACATTTTTACGATATTGAAGTTTCACATCTAGATAACGATCCCTTCTTCGGTGTTCCAATTTCAAAATCAAATTCTGAAGAATCTTCTTCAGGGTTGTTATTCCAACTAATGTGCACTCAATCAATCAACCACCTGAACATCTTAGAAAATGGACCAAAGATCACCCGCTGGATAATGTCATTGAAAATCCTTCAAACAACAATTCACATAAAAATAAAAAATAAAAACAAAGAAATTTTATATTGAAGATGCATAAGAAAACAAACCCAGAAACAAAAAGTCATTGCTCCAACTCCTTGAACACAATTTAATTATCCTTCAACACCATCTCTCAACCTAAAAATAAGACATAGTCACCAAGAATTGGTTTCAAGATATGAACATGAATTATGGAACAATCAAAACAAAGAACCAAAAAATATTTTTAAAAGAACATACCTATTAATTTTGATTGATTTAATTAGGGTTTACAAACCTTTTTAGCTAATGAAGGGGCGCAACCAATTTTTTGTTGTAGATGGAGATTCGGTGAGGATGATTAGCTTAAGAAAATGGTGGGAAGGAATGTATGTGTTTATGTTGTTAACACGTGGATGCTTGTGTGTGAATAAGGTAGATGAGAGACACCTGGTATACAGAGAACAATTGTGAGTAGCAGATTATGAATAAGGCTGCTCACTATGGGAGGTCGACCGACTCAGTTGACCATCGGTCGGTGTCGGTCGCCCCCATAGTGGGCCAATCGGTCGCCAACGATTTTTAGGGAAATAGGTCAATGTCGACCGATGCCCGAGAGATAAAAAAGCAACCAATTCTGTCATTTTCTGTTTTAATATAAAAAAAACTTTTTTACTTTTTAAATTTAAATACTACAACCCCTATAAATACTCACTCATTTAACCATTTTCATCACACATTCAAACAAAAATTCAAAATCCTTGTCACAATTCAAAAACTCACCATGTTTAACAAGAATAAGAAAACTCTCAAATCAAAAACTTCAAATTCCCGACTTCAACAAAGTGTTCCGCATTTAACACCGGATCTGAATTTTCAATTATCTGGTGTTTCACCACCCGTCCGCTTTTGACCCACTGGTTTTGAATATCAAACACAATTACCACAACCACCACAAAATAATAACACATTTTATCAAAATCGTCCTTTCCATCCTTCGTATAACAACCAAAATGCTTTTTTCCATTCACCAACCGGGTTGTATCATCCTACTATGGAATCATCGACGTCTTCCCAACCAAATCATCCTTATTCTTTGGTTAATCGTATCAATCTTGATATGGATTTTGAGCAGAATATATTTAGTCAATACTATAACTATATCCGAGATTATTCTATGGGTCATGGTTTAGCGCACGGTTCGGCTCCAATTAACGACGACGAAGAAGACTCATCTCCTGTCGAAGAGGTATCACCCGTCAAACCTAAGAAGCCCTCGAGACGTGCAAAGGGGCAAGAATGATGATCCCAATGAGCCGCCAAAAGATTGGACAGTGGCGAAAGAGATCACGTTGTGCCAAGCTTGGTGCGATGTGTCAGAAAATAATATTGCAGGAAACAGTATGAAGACTAGGAGGTTTTGGGATGCGGTTATTATGTACTTTGAAAAAGAAACTAGTTCAACAAAAGGTTATGACTCGATCGTTAGCAAATGGAAAAATAAGGTTCGCCCTAGAATTGGTGCTTTTTGCGCCATCATCTATAATGTTGAAGTGAATCACAAAAGTGGTATAAATGACCTCGATGTGTACCATAAAGTGTGTGCAGAATACAAAGTGATTTACAAGCAAGACTTTACGTTGGAGCATTGTTATAACATTTTGAAAGATCACCAAGGTTGGATAGACATTGAGATGCCTAGTTTTTACAATACTCAGGGGCGAAAAAAGTCCAAGACTTCTGAGACCACCTCGGGGTCAGCATTTGGTGGTTTTAATTGAATGATAAAGCAGATGAGGCTGTGCAAGAGACTCAAGAAGTACGACCAATGGGTCATGGCCAATCAAAGGCTAAAAAGAAATAAGTTGGTTCCTCTTGTGGGGGATCTTCTTCATTTGTTGATTTGGTAGCCGGCAAGTTCTTAAACATTAAACAAAAAAAATAAGGAAAGAGGTCCGAGGAAAAACAGTCCTATATAGAGTTGAAGAATCAGGAGTTGAGTATCCGGGAGGCCGAGGTTCGAGAAGCTGCACAGTTGAAAAGAGTGAAACTTGAAATTCAGCATCGAACGCTTGAATTAGCCGAAAGAGATAAACAGGACAAAGACATCTTATTCTATAATTCTAGAAATCAACTCGTCTTTGCCCGCAATACAACAACAGAAGCTGCACGAGATAAAACTGGAAATCAAGGCGCGATATAACTTAGATTATTAGTTTAAGTTATCTGAATAGTTATGTTTTAATTTTTATTGTCATGTTTTTATGTTATCTAAAATTCTGAATAATTATGTATTGTTTTTTAATTTATTATGTAATGTTTTTATTATTAATGAAATTTAATTTGGTTGTTAAAAAACTTTTAAAAAAATGAAGGTCGCCTTATAGTGGCAAAAGATCGCTTATAGGTCGGCGGAGAGAGAAAGCTGAAGTGACAGGGTAAAATGTAGGTCGCGGCCTACAACCATAGTGAGCAGCCTAAAATAGTTTATTAAATAATATAATATAGGGTACTGTTTATTTTGTGTTTAGAAGGAAGTCAACTTTTAGTATAGATTATAATATAATATAATTTGTACCATTTTCTTCAATTGATATTTTTTTGAATTGTTTAAACAAATTTACAAAACCTATGTACCATTTAACATTTTCAAATCTCATTAAATATAGTTTTAATTTTTATTGTTGTCTGTAGACTAAATCTATGTTATTATAAGAAATATATTCCAAATTTGCTTGTAATATTAGAACTTTGATTTAGGAATAAGGATCTTTTGACAAATGACAATTGTAGTTGGTTCATCTTGAAGTGCAATTGTAATTGTATACTTAACTTTTAAGAATTGATACTTGTTTAATATTAGTAACATACAATGGAATAATAGACTGTGATTAGTTAACATCAGCAGCATACAACATATGACAAAAGTTAAAACACTTTTTTGTATTAAAAAAACCCGAAAAAACATCAAACAACCTATGTTTCAGTTTAGCCAATTAAGAGATAGACACCCTAAAGTGTCAATGTTGGGTTTAGTTCTTGAGCCCTTCAGTATTTTAGTAGATTTAAACATAAAATCCCCTAAGTGTTTGTCAAGCTGAAGTCTTTCAGCTTGAGTCACTGAAGCTTCTTCAGCGACAACTCTTCAGGTCCTTAGAAGATTGGGAAGTATCTTAACTTCAGTTTATGCAGCAGTACAGAAACTGAAAAAGGCCCTTGGTTGGAGCTTCAGTTCAGCTTGGTTGATAATTCCAAGCTGAATTTTGTTTATCTCCTTAACAGAAGTTGAAACGTGTTGTTTCACTTCTAGAAGGTTTACAAGGCGGGAAAAATATTGCTTTATGTCAAAAGGAATAAAGCAATCTCCTTAGGAAATGTTACTTCTAAAGTTGGTATAGAAGTACATCAAGTTTCCTTAATTGATTGTACTTGGTACTATAAAGCATGTGTACATTAAATGGTAGCTCAACCACCCATTTAATGCTTGACATGTGTATTAGGTTAACTTGTAAACCCTAATCCCTTTGCCTGTAAAAGGAAAGGGATTCTCGGAGTAAATGTTATCTCTTCTAATTAATGTGATACACATTAAAGAGTTCATTTATCTCTCAAACAAACTGACTCGTACTACTGAAAGCTGAAGCTTCAGTTTAGTCATAACAAGTTTGTTTTCTTATTTCTCATAACTTTGGTTAGAGAATAAGTTTGAAGGAGATAACACCCTAATTGTCATTCAACCACCTTGCTTTTTTGCAAGAAAGTTGTGTCATAGATTCTTTATTTGATTCTAATAAAAGTCTATACGTTAAAAAGTACTTATGTGTGTTTTAAACTTATTCTTTATATTGTTCATATATATTTGTTTTAAACTCACTTCGTTGCCATAGAATGTGATTAGTCTAATTTGATAAACTTTATATCACATTCTAAGTGACCAACAAGTAGTATTAGAGCCTTCTGGTTTATAAAATCTCGTAAAAAAGGTTATATACAGGCTCAAAGATTTTTAAAATCAAGATCCATCTTAAATGGCTGCAGTAGAGGTACCACACACTCTTGAATATAGGGGTGGCTAGCTAAATGTCGCTCCTGTACTAGAGGTGGAAAATTTCACCAACTGGAAAAAGAGGTTCATGTGCCACATTATTGGTATTGAGCCTTAATTTGAAAATATCATCAAAAACGGTCCTTTTATCCCCATGACAGCTGGTCAAAGGAAGCCAGAGAATCAATGGACTGGAGATGAAAGAAAGGCTGCTAACTTAGATCAGCGACTTAAAAGTCTCATCATGTCTGTCCTTCCAGATGACCAAATAAATTATGTCATAAACTACTTAACAGCTAAATCAACCTGGGATGACCTGATACTGTATCACGAGGGCCCCTCTGATATGAAAGAAAGTAGGGTCATGGACCTGAAATTATGTTATAACATCTTCAAATTCAAAGAAGGTGAATCTCTAACACAAACTTTCACCAGATATAAAGCTTTGATGAATGAGTTAGTAAATGATGGAATCAAACTTTCAAAGCTTGAAATAAATACTGGTTTTATAAATGGGTTACCAAAGAAGTGGCTAAGTTTCTGCCAAAGTCTTAGAAACACAGATAATGTGAAAGATTCTGATCTTGGTTCTCTATTTGGTAAACCCAAATATGAAGAAAACCTTATAGACAATATTTATAAGACTAAAAAGAACAAATCTCTTGTCTCTGTAACACCTCTGTTAACTGCTTTCTTCTCTTCCTTTATTGTCCAGGACTTTCAAGATAGTCCTGATGATGAAGAGGATACAAGAAGCAGTCATGAGTATCTGAATGATCTAGAGAAAGAATACCAAGCAAGAGCTATTTTAGCCAAATCTAAAAGATTCTTCAATAAAGTTACTAAAAGGTTCAGCAGTGCAAAAGCAACTGACCAAACTGAATGTCACAAATGTGGCAAGAAGGGTCACTTTGCAAGTGACTGCTGGTCAAAAACTTGAGTTTCCACAAATCAGTCACCTTTAGCACAAACCTAAACTAAGGCCTACCAAAGACTTTGAAGCCAGATACAACAAAGTCAAGGCTAAACCGGATCTCCTAAGTTCAAGTACTTCAGCCTCTAAAGCTTCTATGGTAAAGAACAGAGGTCTTATCGCTGAAGCCTTTGATTAGGATGAAGAAGAAGTGTCATCTGATGACAATGAGATGGTGGAAGTGAAAGTACTCATGGCACTAGGTGAAGAAAATGAAGCTGTCAGCAAAGAAGGTGCCAGAAATAGTGAATGGGTAAAGATCTCTATGAGAAAGTGTGACATCAGGAAGCCCATCTGGTACCTAGACAGTAGATGCTCAAGGCATATGACTGGTGTCAAGAGTTACCTGCATAAATACGTGGAACAGTTAGGACCTAAAGTAGTATTTGGAGATGACTCTACATGCACAACTGAAGGTTATGGCTCTATCAAATGTAATGGTATAGTGTTCACAAAAGTAGCATTTGTAAATGGTCTTAAGTACAATCTAATTAGCATTAGTCAACTCTGTGATGCTAAGTATATTGTTCAGTTTGATAAGAAAAGAGGAACAATCTTCAACTCCAACAAAGAAGCTGTAATGATTACTCTAAGAGTAAGAGATGTATATGTTCTTGATATGACATCTTGTGCTCAAGAATCATGCTTCTTTGCTAAAGCTTCTGAAAATCTTAAATGGATTTGGCATAAAAGACTTGCTCATCTAAACTTCAAAACAATCAACAAACTGGCAAAACAAAATCTTGTTGTTAGTTTTCCCTCACCTGTCTACTCAAAGGACAAACCATGTTAATCATGTGAAAAGGGAAAGCATTATAGAGCCATTTTCAAAACAAAACAGACATCTTCTATCAAGAAATGTCTTCATCTTCTTCACATGGACTTATTTGGACATGTAACTCCTAGATCCATTAACCATGAAAAGTACACCCTTGTCATTGTTGATGAGTACTCAAGGTACACCTGTGAAACCTCGAAGAAGTAAAGTCAGACAGCTGAAACCATCATGTTAATTCCATGCAAAAGAGTTAAAAACTAAAATGACATCAAAGTCAAACAACTCAGAACTGACAATGGTACTGAATTCAGAAATAGCATTCTTTTAAACTTCTGTGATGAAAAAGGGATTTCTCAAAATTTCTCTTTTGTTGAGAGGAAAAATAGAACCCTCATAGAAGCTGCAAGAACAATGCTTTCAACATCTGTCTTTTTAAACAATATTGGACTGAAGCTGTACCAACTAATTCTACACTCCAAATAGATCCACCATTATGAAAAGACATCTCAAAACTCCTTATGAAATTTTTTGTAAGAAAATCCCAAACATCGGTTTTCTTTATGTCTTTGGATGTCCAGTTTACATCCACAATCATAAAGATCACTTAGGAAAATTTGATGAAAAAGTTGACGATTGTTATCTTCTTAGATACTCACTTGTTTCCAAGGCCTTCAGAGTCTTCAACACTAGAAGACAAAAACTAAAGAAACCTATCACATCATATTTGATGAAAGCCATGATGCTATCAAATTCTTAAAACCTTCAGTTGTGTAGGGTAGACAAATAGAAAAATAGAACCCTCCTGAACCAGTTGTTCTTGAAACTAAAGTTTCATCTGACCAAAATGGTCAAACTGATCAAAATGGTCACAATGATCAAAATGATTAATCTATTCAAAATGATGAAATCCTAAATGATGATCATTCTGAACATTACAATCATACCAATGATGAACAAATCATTGATAATCTCCCAAACACTAAAGACATTCAGATATCTAAACACTTATCCTCTCCAAGTGTAGAGGATACTTCAACACAAAATACAATTCCAATCCCAACTCCACCCTTACCCATTCCATCAATGGTCACACCAGCTCCTCAAGACAAATGGTCTCAAGACAAACATATTGAGCTAGTTAATATCATTGGTAATCTAGGGGTTGAAATGCTCACAAGAGCCATGGCTAAACAACTTAGTGCTGCTTCAGCTCATGATTGTCTCTTTGTAGATTTTCTCTCTAAAGAAGAACCTAAAAAGGTTTCTGAAGCACTAAAGCATCCTGGACGGGTTGATGCCATGCAAGATGAACTAAACCAATTTGCTAGAAACAAAGTCTCGACATTAGTTCTTGCACCTTATGGTAAAACCATAATCGGCTAAAAATGGGTTTTAGAAACAAAAGAGATGAAACTGGAATTGTCATCAAAAACAAGGCAAGACCTGTGGCTCAAGGCTACAATCAGCAAGAAGGCATAGATTATGATGAGACCTTTGCTCAGTTGCAAGGCTTGAAGAAATCAGAATCTTTCTTGCCCTTTCCACACACATAAACTTCATAGTTTATCAAATGGACGTTAAAAGTGCATTCCTCAATGGTAAACTAAAAGAAGAAGTTTATGTCAAACAACCTCCAGGTTTCAAGAGCAATGAGTTTCCCAACCATGTCTGCAAACTGGACAAATCCCTTTATGGACTTAAACAAGCTCCAAGGGCATGGTATAAGACTCTCCTAACCTTTTTCACTAAACACAAGTTTGTAAGAGGCAAGGTAGACAACACTCTATTTAATAACAAAACTCAAACTGATGTGATTTTGGTTTAAATCTATGTTGATGACATTATCTTTGGGTCCACCAGCACAAAATTATGCAAACAGTTCGCAAAACTGATGACTCAAATATATGAAATGAGCATGATGGGTATTCTCACCTACTTCTTTGGATTTTAGATTAGACAATCTGAAAGAGGCATTTCAATCAACCAAGAAAAATATGTCAAGGATCTACTGAAAAAGTATGACATAAATGGTTCATCGGTGAAGACTCCAACGGTACCTCCTAACAACTTAGGACCTGATCTCAGTGGCAAATCTGTAAATGAGACTGATTATAGAGGTATGATTGGATCACTAATGTATCTAACTGCAAATATACCTGACATTCAATTCTCTACTTGTCTCTGTGCAAGATATCAAGCAAATCCTAAGGAATCTCACCTTATTGTTGTTAAGAGAATTTTTAGGTACCTAAAAGGTACTCCTAGTCTTGATCTATGGTGTCCAAAATGTTCAGGTTTTGACCTAAAAGGATACTTAGACTCTGACTATGCTGGATGCAACATGGACAAGAAAGGCACCTCAGGTGCTTGTCAGTTTCTAGGAGGCAAACTTATGTGTTGGAGTGCTAAAAAGTAGCAATCTGTAGCTATGTCCTCAGCTGAAGCTGAATATGTAGCTGCTGCTGGATGTTGTGCCAACAAACTATGGATAAAAAGTCAACTCATTGACTATGACATCATATATGAAAAGGTACCCATATTTTGTGATAACACTAGTGCTATTGCAATCTCAAACAATCCAGTTCTGCACTCAAGAACAAAGCAAATTGATATCAGATATCACTTTATCAGAGATCATGTTCTCAAAGGGGACATTGAATTACATTTCATTCCCACTCAATATCAACTTGCTAAAACTTTTGGAAAAAATGTTTGTGACACAGTAACTACACTAAAAGGATACATTTGATAAATATTGTGACAAATGCTGTAAAAGAAGAAAAGCCAAGATTACAAAATTGTAAAAGTTTCTCACAAAGAAATGACCATACACACAAAATATATAGGGACGACGGGTTTGCTGAAGTCATCTCAAATCTCAAGGTCAGTAATCTACATTCAGAGAATGGAGAGAAGTAATACAAGCTTGTCCGGACAAAAGTGAAAAAGGATGGAAAACCATTTATGATATGGTAAAGACAAGATTGGATCAGCTGACTCAAACTGAACAAGAACTCGAGATGGACTTAAACAAACCTCTCAAAGAACAATATCCTCTGAATGAGCTAAATGAGTTAGCTAACAAGAAAAGAAAAAGAACCAGTGACTTAAAAGACCATTCCAGGTTAACAAAGAAATAATAGTCATCAAGTTCAGCATGAAGAAGAGGGTCATTGAGCAGCTGAGGCAGTAGAATGTAATCTTTTATAATAACTTTATCTTTTGTATTGTATTATAATGAAAGTTAGAATAAAAGGTTATCAGTTTATGTTGTTCAGTTTATATCAATTATTTTTGTTTATTGTAAGAAGAAGTTGTTCTGCTCACATAAAATTGATTATAACTTAGGCTATTTTGTATAATCAAATAGGTGGATTGTTTGGTCAGTTCCGAGCCTTCAGTCTTTCAGTAGATTTAAACATAAAATCCCCTAAGTGTTTCTCAAGCTGAAGTCTTCCAGCTTGAGTCGTTAAAGCTTCTTCAGCGACAGCTCTTCAGGTCCTTAAAAGATTAGGAAGTATCTTTACTTTAGTTTATGTAGTGGTACATAAACTGAAGAAGGCCCTTGCTTGGAGCTTCAGTTCAGCTTGGTTAACAATTCCAAGCTGAACGTTGTCTATCTCCTTAACAGAAGTTGAAATGTGTTGTTTCACTTCTAGAAGGTTTACAAGGCAGGAAAAAGATTGCTTTATGTCAAAAGGAACAAAGCAATCTCCTTGAGAAATGTTACTTCTAAAGTTGGTATAGAAGTACATCAACATTTCTTAAAGGACTGTATGTGGTACTATAAAGCATGCGTATATTAAATGGTAGCTCAACCACGAATTTAATGCTTGACATGTGTATTAGATTAACTTGTAAACCCTAATCCCTTTGCCTATAAAAGGAAAGGGATTCCCAGAGTAAATGTTATCTCTTCCAATTAATGTGATACACATTGAAGAGTTCATTTATCTCTCAAACAAACTGAACGGTACTACTGAAGCTGAAGCTTCAGTTTAGTCATAAGTAGTTTGTTTTCTTACTCTCTTAACTTTGGTTAGAGTTTAAGTTCGAAGGAGATAACACCCCAATTGTCATTCAACCACCTTGCTATTCCGCAAGCAAGGTGTGTCATAGATTCTTTATTTGATTCTAATAAGAACCTATACGTTGAAAAGTACTTATGTGTGTTTTAAACTTGTTCTCTATATTCTTCATATATATCTGTTTAAAACTCACTTCGTTGTCATGGAATCTGATTAGTTTAATTTGATAAACCTTATATCAGATTCCAAGGGACCAACAAGTGGTATCAGAGCCTTCTGGTTTATAAAATCCCTTTAAAAGGATATATAAAGGCTCAAAGATTTTTAAAATCAAGATCCATCTTAAATGGAAATAGTAGAAGTACTACAGACTCTTGAATACAAAGGTGGCTAGTTAAATGTCGCTCCTGTACTAGAGGTGGAAAATTTCACCAATTGGAAAAAGTGGTTCTTGTGCCATATTATGGGTATTGAACCCCAATTTGAAAACATCATTTCAAACGGTCCTTATATCCCCATGGAAGTTGGTCAAAGGAAGCCAAAGACACAATGGACACCTAAGGAGAGAAATGCTGCTAACTTAGATCAACAACTCAAAAGTCTCATTATGTCTGTGCTTCCAGATGACCAAATGAACTCTGTCATAAATTGCTTAACTGCAAAATCTACTTGGGATGACCTGATACTATATCATGAGGGGTCCTCTGATGTGAAAGAAAGTAGGGTCACGGACCTGAAGTTGTGCTATAACACCGTTAAATTCAAATAAGGTGAATCTCTAACACAAACTTTCATTAGATATAAAGCCTTGATGAATGAACTAGTAAATGATGGCATTAAACTTTCAAAGCTTGAGATAAATACAGGTTTTATAAATGGGTTACCAAAGAAGTGCTAGCTTTCTGTAAAGTCTCAAAAACACAAATCATGTGAAAGAATCTGAGCTTGCTTTTCTATTTGGTAAACTCAAATATGAAGAAAATCTTATAAATAGTATTTATGATACTAACCAAGAGAAAACTCTTGTCCCTACAACTCCACTGTCAACTACCTTTTTCTCTTCCTCTATTATCCAGGACTTTCAAGATAGTCCTGATGATGAAGAGGATACAAGAAGCAGTAAAGAGTACATGAATGACCTTGAAGAAGAATACCAAGCAATAGCTCTTTTAGCCAAATCTAAAAGGTTCTTCAAAGAGGGTACTCAAAGGTTTAGCAGTGCAAAAGCAACTGACCAAACTGAATGCCACAAATGTGGAAAGAAGGGTCATTTTGCAAGAGACTGTTGGTCAAATACATCAGTTCCTTCATATCAGTCACCTTTTCAACCAAAACTTCTCCATTCATCTGAACACAAACCTGAACTGAGGCATACCAAAGACTTTGAAGCTAAGTACAACAAAGTCAAAACTAAACTAACCCTCCTCAGGTCTAGTGCCTCAGCTCCCATTTTATCCTCAGGCAAAAACAAAGGTCTAATTGCTGAATCATATGATTGGGATGAAGAAGAAGTGTCATCTGATGACATTGATGTAACTGAAGTTAAAGCTCTTATGGCTCTTGCTGATGAAGAAAGAGTTTCTGTTGGCAAAGAAAGCATCAGAAATGGTGAATGGATTAAGATCTCTATGAAAAAGGTACACACTCTTCTTGAAATGGAAGATAATGATGATAGAAAATCCTTTCTAGATTATCTGTATATTGATCTAAACTATGTTGAAGAACAAAGAAACAATCTCATGTCAAAACATAGAAATCTTGTTCAAGAACTAAATACATGCAAAGAACAGCTTTTGGTATTAAAACAAGCAAATGTTTATCTTCTTACCATGCAGCATGTAAACAATGAGATTCTCAAAGAGAATCAAAACTTAAGAAATAAACTAAAAGAGCTAAATTCTATTACAGAAGCATGGCTAAACAGTTCTAATAAAGTTAATCAGTGTATCAGTGAACAAATTCCCACTCAAAAGAAGAAAATCTTAGGAATTGACCAACTCACTGAAGATACTTCCAGCTCTGGGCCAAAAGACCCAGTGTTTGTAAAGTCTTCAGCAGATATCTCAGAGGTGTCTATTACTGGTTGTAATAAAGCTGAAGATTCTACTCTGTCAAATCATGATACTGGTAAGGTACCCTCAAATGAGTCACAAAGAAACATAACTGACCATTCAGTTGTTGTCTCGGACTCTTCAGCGACTGATTATGATTCAACGGTTGAATCTTCAGTCTGTAGCACCCTCTTCCTCCACTGGAGAAGCTGACTGGTGTTGAACCTGTTTTTGGACCAAAGACTATCAAATCAATTTTGAAGTCAAAATCCATTCAAAGCTGAAACTTTAAAAGGTATCATAATAAATAAACCTTCCTCAGCTCCTGCTCGAGGCAACAAAAGTTCTTTAGCTTCTAAAACTAATTCAGCTCCTGCTGACAAGTTAACGAATGTGATAAATTAGCAAGAATAAGTCATCTTACTTCAGAAACAAGAATTCTCAACAGGTTCCTCCCAATGCACTTCAAAACAAATATGTTGGGATTTAAACCTATCACACTTAGTACTGCCAAGAGAAGAGTTTATACTGCCAAGCTTAGTTATACTGCCAGAGTTGAAGATAGTACTGCTAGAAGAAAGTTAGTACTGCCAGTACTAACTTAACACTGCTGAAGATTAGAGAAAACAGTATAAGTCATTAGTACTATTGTTTAATAGTTAGCGCTGCCAGTACAAAGTGTTAGTACTGTCAGTTTATTAGTACTGTTAGTTATA
>BQNB010047876.1:25764-42866 GCA_026074375.1 Tanacetum coccineum | reverse complement strand
AAATTCTTCAGCTCAGGTTTCTTCTTATCGATCTCATTAGCACTGGCTGAATAAAGGTGCTCGCTTTTAACATCATTGCCATTTGTAGTTCCTTGTGTAACTAGATATGGCGTATTGATAAAGTTGATACATTGTATCGAGTTTTCTGAATCAGACCCATTCTTTTCATTGCTACTTGTAGATTCACAGTATTCTAGGTCTGATTGATCAATTGATTTTTCCAGTCCCCTTGATAATAATGAGTCAGGCTCTTCATTTGCCATTAATTCCTGAGCTTCATCATTGATTGCGTCGTCTAAATCATCAATCCCATAACATTCATCGTCTTCAGTTTTTGGTATTTTGATTGATTGGTCTACGTCAAAGACTACTTCGTCATCCTCCACTCTTAGTGTTATCTTCTTATTGAATACGTCAATCATAGCTCGAGCGGTTGCCAAAAATGGTCTTCCTAAAATTATAGGAACTCTTGAATCTTTGGGCATATCTAGGATGACAAAATCTATTAGAAGGACGAATTTATCTACTTTAATGAGTACTTTTTCGATTATTCCTCTCGGATATTGGATCGACCTATCCGCAAGTTCCAAACTCATTCTAGTAGCCTTTAGTTCTCCCAAACAAAGTTTCTTATACATCGAGTATGGCATTAAGCTTATGCTAGCTCCTAGATCTGCCAATGCATTATCAATGTGTAATTGGCCAATGTTACAAGGAATAGTAAAACTCCCTAGGTCTATCTCCTTTGATGAAAGCTTGTTTAGTAATACGGCAGAGCATCTTTCATTCATAATGATTTTGCAAGCCTCTTCCAGTCTGGCCTTGTTGGTTAGCAAACCTTTTAGAAATTTGACATACTTCGGCATTTGAGCTAATGCTTAAATGAAAGGCAAATTGATGTGGAGTTGCTTCAAATTTTCTAGGAATTTCTTCTGTTGAGCCGCTTCTTTTTCTTTTCTTAATCTTCTGGGGAAAGGAACTGGTGGTGTTTGTACTTCTTTTGATGGTTGAACAACATGTTCACTAGTCATCTAAGGTTGATCATGAGTAAGGATTTCGTTTGATCCGACTGGTTTTTCGGGCTCAACAACTACAGGTTCTTTTGGTAGTACATTGGTGTCATTATCATGAACATATTGAGTCGTAGTTTTTCCACCTCTAGTAGTCACTCTCTTAACATCGCAATATATCATCAGAATGTTATTAATAACTTTTAATAACTCTTATACCCCAAATCTGAGCTCAATTAGTGAATTATTCCTTTTTTTAAACAAGAGCTCGTTGTTAGTTTGGAAGTCATAAATGAATGCCCTCATCTCCTCATGTTCTCGTTTTCCTTCGTCAATGAACTTGTTTAACATCTCTTCCATTGTCAGGCTTCTTTCTGGGTAGATAAAATGGTATGGACGGAGTCTATTGGGAAATAGATTGTAAAGACTTAATACTGGTAGTATAACAGTTAAGTCTGGTAGTAATAGTTAGTTCTGGTAGTATTGAGTTAATTTCAAAATAGGCATATATGTCATATGACCCGCATAGATCAGACTAGATTACGCCGTATTCTTATGTACTAGCAATACGTCATATCGTACTAACAAAATAGGAAAACAATAAACAATTAAATACGCAGAATAATAAACTAATCTAAATTACATTAATCCTAAGGGTTAGATCTAATCTAATGTTAAAAACCAAAATATCAAAATAAAAATCAAGATTACTTTTCACTCCCTGGCAACGGCGCCAAAAACTTGATGTTTCATTGGTGTGTGATATTATATTGAATCAGTTTTAAATTTATATTTGCTGACTAATACCAAAACAACACTTTAACGTGGGGGGGGGGGGGGGGGTGGGGGGGCAGCGTACCCGGTCGGTATTAGTTTCGTGTACGTATACAAGTGATCGAACACTTGAAGCGTTAAATCTATCATTTAATTATATCTTTATGTTATCTAATCTATATATAATTCATCTATTATAAACCTATATTAAGCCTAATGTCGAGTCTAATACCTAATTCTACAACGGAAAAATAGGTGGTGGTTTTCAGCCTCACAAGATCTGCACGGTTTGGTGGTGACTACAATCAATTCAAGACACTTTTTACCCACGTAAGCTAATTAACAAAGTGAAATAGCGGCGAACACTTTATATAAGACAACTATTAGTAATTTAACCATTATTAATCCGATTAGAATGTTGGTTTGTTTATTTAACTCGTAACATTAGATTTTTCTTACTCTCGATGTGGCATATCATTCATCAAGACTATAAGGTGTTACATCATAACTAAGGAGACCTAACACATTAATTATGTCACAATTAAAGCATCCGCATAAGCATCCTTGTATTTGCCAAGATTAAATCTATCTTAGGGATAAAAAGGCAATGGGATCGTGTTAAAACCTAGCTCATAGAGACCTTTACCACTTACCGCTTAATGCAATTTTATACACTAGTTAGTCCACTTGTCCAACTATACAATGGAAACAGAACGTTAACTTGGTTGAATTATCTCACTCAGAGTGTCACCTGCTAACATCAACAGCGCGATCAATTAACATTGGCAAGCCATCCAAATAACTAGTTAAGCTGAAGAGTATCCTAGACACAGAACCAAAGGATCATTTTTTATGTAACTATGATTCTAGGATATATTAATATTACTGATTATGGGCGACTCTTCTGACTATAGATCTACTTGGTCCGCTTCACAAGATCCACGGTGAAACTGATAGGTCGCATACAAATGTTCTTATATAAGTTAATTGATAATCATAAACAAGCACTCAACGATAAATTGAAGAAATCGAGATAAACAAATACTCACAAACATTCAATCTTCATAATAAGAGCTAATACCCAAGAGGTATTCATCCTTCAAACATCATAATCAATACACAGAGTAAATATTTAGACAAGTGTTAAACAAACTCGAGTTAACGAATGATACCAAACTGAACGATTACTAAAGTATAATGTGAATACACCGTTGTCTCCTTCCTATGGAATTGAATACGTTGCTCGACCTCTTCTGCTCTTTTTCTCCTCTGAAAATTGACTTTTATGGTTTAGGTATCGAGATTATGATTTAGCACCCTTAAAAATCATTTTTGAGTTTTCTATTTATAAGGTCTGGAAGTCGGTTAGATACGGCGTATCCATGAGTTGGATATGGTGTATTAGGGATTTCTTAGAGTAGGGACCACGCTTGTTATCTTCCAGAATATTATATTGATTCCATATCTTGAATACGGCGTATTGAGTCCTCCGGATACGGCGTATTGATCTTTATTCCTTTGTGGTCTTTGGTGAGTGCAGGCACGGATATGCCGTATCTTCCTTGATGGATACGGCGTATTGGTATTCAGAATAGTAATCTTCAAAATATCTTCATTTAAGCTCCTGAATGCGTGCCTTTTGCTATCTTTTACCAATTACTCCATAATTACTGCAATTCTCAAATATAAACAATTAAGTAACAATTCTTTGCAACAACTATACAAAATGGGTTAATATCATGGGATAAATGATGCTATAAAATAGACGTTATTTGATGTTAACACACTCTTGGGTAATGGGTACAACACCTCCATTGTTCACATTGGGGTTTCCATTCCCATTACCGTTACCGTTTCCATTATTACCATTGACCTCAACATTGTTATCTTGTTGCTCTTCTCTATTTCCGTTTTGGTTCGAGGGTTCTTGGCAGTGTCATACGCATGTAGAGCTTCTTCCACGTGCTTGGCAATCAGCTCATTGATCACATCTTGGGTCATCCCGGAATGTGTAGTAGTCGGCATAGTTCTACGTGACAAAAATAATAATCACGGTGAGATCTCAGGTAAGATGAAATTACCTTAACGTTGGGTGGTACAATTTATTATTTTAATATGAAAAAATCGAGATTAACATAATCGCACGGTAAGGCCACGATCAAGTAAATAATAACATATTACGTAAGAGATAGGAAAAACGGCATTAGATAATTAACATCATAACATAGATAATAGGAAAATAGATTTCAGAACATCGAATATAGTCGATTACATCATGATTCTCTAAGGTAGGATCCACAAATCTCTAACGCTACTATTACTACCACCAAATACTACTGATCAGTACATGAAAAATGATGGAACAAATCTAGGAGCGTGATGTGCTGTCGTGTAGGGTCAAATTATTGATTACTAAGTTTTAAATTTATATTTAGCCGACTTATCCTAAAACAAAACTTTAACGGGCAGTGTACCCGATCGGGTAGAGTTTCGTGGTAAGTAGGGTGTCGAACACTAAGAGCGAGGTTGTTAACCTTATATTCTATTAGTATTTTAATTAATTAATCTAGTTAATTCTAATTACTTGTTAAACCTATGCTAAACCTAGTTCTAATGATAATGGGAGGTTTTCAGTCTGAGAGACTGGCACAGGTTTTATGGTGACAATAATCAATTCAAAACACAATAAACATGTAAGAAGACAATCAGAAGATAAAAGAGCGGTACAAGCCAAATGATAGAAAACTGATTAGCCATATTAAATCCGATTAAATGTTGGTTTGTTTGTTTAGTGCAATGATTACTTATTTCGAAGCGACATATCATTCTTAAGACTTAGGCGGGACATCATCCTAAGACCTAGACATGTTGAATCTTGTCACAATTAACGTATCCATAAAGCATCCTTTTAGTCTAATTATAATCTATCTAGGGATTAAAGCAATGGTGATCTTGTTAAACCCTAGCCCAACACGACTTTACCCACTTACTGTTTGACGGTATTTTATATACTGGTAGTTCACTGTTCAAGTCTTTACCAATTAATTAAGAACATACTTGTTGAAGCATACGGGTCACCTACCAGTCCAACTAAGCTCATAATTCAAAGGCAAAGATAGAACATTATTCGTGATCCTATTGGTCCAGTAACATAAAACACGATATGGAGAGCTATCCTAGTATCTAGATTACATGTAGACCCAGTTGAATGATAGGTCGCATATTCAAACACGTAGACAAGTATTAGGTGATAAACATAATTAAACAATCAATGATAAATTAAGCAATCGGATTAAAACAAACCAAACATTAAATCTTCATTAAGATAGCTAATACCTGAGGGTATTAGCCCATAACCATTGTAATTATACAAGCGTAATCAAATAACCAAGGTAAACTAAACGTTTTACCGAATGATACCAAAAATTAAATGATTACAAGAGTATAGGAATTACATGGTGTCTTCTATGGAATCATGATCTATGCTTGACCTTTGGCTACTCTTCTTCTCTTCAAAAAATTGACTTTTATATATATGGTATAAGGAATATGATTTTGCACACCGAAAACTCGTTTTTGAGTCTTCTATTTATATTGTCTGAAAATTGATGGATACGGCATATTAAATGAGGTCAATACGGAGTATAGGGGTATTTTCCTTGGAGTGCATGCTACGTTCTCAATCAATCAGTTATAACATTCCTAATTTATATTTATTACCGAATCTTTGAATGTTTATCCAGCTGGATACGGTGTATATAGACAGTAGGATACGCCGTATTGGGAATTGATCTCACGCGTTTTCTTGTGAAGTCCAGGCGCATATACGCCATATCTTCTTTTCTGGATACGATGTATTGACTAGAAATAATCAATCTTCAAATATCATCGTTTAAGCTCCAAAAAGTGCCCTTTAGCATGTCTTCACAAATCACTCCGTAATTACTGCAATTTACAACTTTAAGCAATTAAGTAACGATTCTTGTAATACTTATATAAAAGTGGATAATTTATTCGGGATAAATGATGGTATAAATGTAACGTTATTTGATGTCATCAAATATCCCCTCATTTGAATCCTACTTGTCCTCAAGTAGACTCTAGAAATTTATTGAAAATGTATCCTAACCGGAGTTAAGGATTTTTCTGTTAAGTATTTCTTTCGTTTTAATCACGAGTACAAGACCAAGCACCTCACAAAATATGGAAAGTGAAAACACTCAGATCATTCAACTAATCTAGGGTGTAACATTTAATTGGTACGCTCATTTGCTCGGTCGTGATTAGTTTCATATCATATGCTTGGAAAGGATACACATCTCCACCACTCGAGCTAAGGAGAAACAAGTCAAAAGGTAAATTAGGTAATTCGGCTTAAGATTGAACATTCTAACAATCTTTCACCGAAAGTACCACACCAGCAAGGCAGCTGAATCATACATACACCGTCGTAACGACAGAATAGACATGTATACTTCAATCACATCCTCATTCGAGTTTAACCAAGGGGTAGGATGAAGAATGATATAGGGTAGGGATCTTCTAACTTTCACCAACAGTAATATACCAACAAGGTGGCTAAATCACGCATACATGGCCGTAACGACGGAATAGACATGCATGACTCAATCTCAACCTCGTTCAAGTAAAACCTAAGGTTAGTTGCTAGGAAAAGGAAGTAAATGGTTGTTAAATAAAATTCACAAAACAAATAGATTAAGCCTGAACAAATAAAGTGTATAGTTGCTAGTAACTTTTCCCGACCGTTCCATGATTAAGACTCAAAATATATACAAATGCCTCGATCATAGAAATGAAAAAGACAACCTAAGTTGGCGTTCCCATAACGGTCAACTTCCCAATCGTCCCAAACTTTACATACTTTTACAAAAGTGGTGATATCGGCCACTTTATACAAGACTATACATCATTGACATATCAACGAATAATCGATCCTTCCAAGTATTTCACCAGTTTTAGTTTCAACGAACCGACTATCAATTTGTCCTCCTCTTTTTTGCTGCATTTTCTATTTTTCCATTTTTTTCAAACATAAATCTCGGTGCAATTTCACCATCTTCACAATCATAATTCATCCGGATAATTTTTTTCTTTCAACACTTTATCTTCAAACATAATACATAATCATGAAAGTAGCAAAATACACGAGCTACATATTTTCCCATTGCATTGTGCAATTTCCCAACCTAACCAGAGATAGAAAATTTCACTTTGACACAGGAAATATAAAACTTTAAGCAAAAGCAACTAGAAACTTGACTAAGTAGGCTTAATCTACAGGGTAGGCTAAGGTGTAATGAAATAGACATTTGGTGTGAAAAAGACAGGAATGGCTCAACAGGTTTTTCTAGGGGATCTTACTCTAATAGTGAAAGTAAGCAAAAGGTTACACGGGGTTTAACTAACCAGTGTAGTTAGTTAAATATACAATATTTAGGCTTTTTGGTGTATTCCTAGAAATTTGCCAGTTAAACATGTTACTCCATCTAAGTCCATAGTACTCATCGTTGTGGTCTCGAGTGATATACCAAGCCAAGTTCTAAAGTCCACTACATCACCGGCACACTCATAATTTTTGTGGAATTTTTTTAGTAAACGTTTTGGAAACAGAATAGGCTTAATTCTCATAATTTGGTATTAAGGGTTATAGTGTGCGAGGTCATGTAATTAGTAATTTTTACAAAAGTTATGCTATAAAAATTAAATTTGGAATAATTTAAGCATATAGCATATTATTTGTAAAAGAAAGGACAAGTAGGCATTCTAATTCTCCATCCCCCCCCCCACTTAAATTATACAACGTCCTCGTTGTATAAATAAAATAATTAAAGAAAATGGGAAATATAATTAGAACGAGGAACTCTCCTGATATGTTGCTCGGGATGATTTTCCAATTTGAGTTCTTGAGCAAAAGTGTGTTGACCAGGCCTCAGAATGCTCGTACGAGTTTAAAACACGTCTTTTTCAGAGTATACCATATCGTTGATTTCTTTACAGCAAGATCCTGCATAAAAGTTTAGAAGACAAAAGTGCAGTTCCTATCTCGGTTATACAATGGTTACAATGCAGGAAAACAAATAAACACACTGTACAGGTAGTCAATACGCTGTATCCCAAACCCAAGGATACGCCGTATTGCATCCTGTAAAAACAAATGGTTTAAAGTTTAGCTAAAATTAAATGCAGAAATTAAAGACCGATAACGTCTAGACAGGTTCGATACGGCGTATCCATAGAGGTTCGATACGTCGTATTGAATGTCTGGGAAGACAGACTCAATCAAACAAATAAAATTACAATTTTCAAACAATTAAAAACAATTGGGTTGTCTCCCGGTAAGCACTTTTCTTTCAGCTAGTCTTTAAGTTAGACTTTTTTCTTTATTTCATTCCTATTTGATGCGCTTTACGAACCATCCGTGAAACTTCTTGTTGAATAGGTCGTGGTAAATGCTAGATATGCATCCATGAGTTTTTCCCCAAGCGTTAGAGTTGCCTGGACTGAAGGTGATGAATTATTCATCAATCCCTATCGAGTATCAGACGATCATGAATTCTTCAGATTTGCATAGTTCATTTGGGTTCTCGGAGTTGACTTCGGCAGGAATTGGTATTTGAGGGAATGTTGATTGCTTTCTTCAAAATTGTAGATTCCATTCCCTTCTTGTGCATCCAAATAGGGCTTAAAGAACGATTCGGAACAGGATTTTCTTGGGCTCTTTTTGTAGGGTTCATCACATTCGTCTTTACTTGGTTTAGTGTTGCTTATCGACCCTTTAGTATTATATTCATTTACATAAAAATTCCATAGCCCATTCTTAGTGTTTTCGCCCATGTTCTAATGGTTTTTGAATTTGGATCCCAACCATTCTAGAAATTTAAGATAATCTCTCTCGTTGTCCAAGTCATCTGGGATTTTACTATGGCAGGTATGGGATAATGGATAATATTTATGAAAAAACTTCTCACTCAATTTTTTCCAAGTGGTTAATGTACCTTTTATTTCATTATCCCACCGTTCCCCTGCACGTCCACTAAGTGAAATTGGAAATACGTGCAACCGAAGTTGATCTTTATCGGCATTAGGGATTTTAATCCATTTTGATATTTCCAGTACTTTTGCAATGTGGTTGACAATATCGGCTCCGTCTATTCTATTGAAAGCATTATCTTGTAGTATTTTTACAAATTCATACCCAATCTCAATCGTGGTTTCCATGTTGAGCTTTCGTGTTACGATGTCTGAATCATAAGTGGTGCGAGTGTTATTTTCGGATGTAGGTTTCGTCATGGTTTCTGTCTTAATTTTCCTGAGAACAAGAATAAATGATCAGTAGGATGTGCCCTTAGGGAAGAGAACACATAAAGCAGGATAGGAAACCAGAATACAAAAAATCGTGACTGTTACTGTATTAGGTGATCGATACGCCTTATTCAATTGATTTGAATGCGTCGTATGGGTCTGTTGAAGGTTAGTACGTCGTATTGAGTTGATAGAATATGTCGTTTTGTTTGGAAGAACAGATACGTTGTTTATACTACATCAATCAATATGCTATTTGAGTAGAAGGTTTGATACGTCGTATCCAACTGGTGGATACGGCGTATCAGTTAATCTACCAGAACAGAGTACTTTGGAAACAATTAAATAATTTAGGAATTTAAACACACAATTAAATTAAATACAAATAGAATTAAATCAATCTAATTAAATTATTCTAAGCTAATGATTAGAAATACTAATAAAATTTAAGGTTAAACTTTTTCACTCCCCGACAACGACGTCAAAAACTTGATGTGTTGTCCTGTAGGGTCAAATTATTGATTACCAAGTTTTAAATTTATATTTAGCCGACTTATCCTAAAACAACACTTTAACGGGCAGTGTACCAGATCAGGTGGAGTTTCGTGGTAAGTAGAGTGTCGAACACTAAGAGCGAGGTTGTTAACCTTATATTCTATCAGTATTTTAATTAATTAATCTAGTTAATTCTAATTACTTGTTAAATATAACAACCCAAAATTTTCAATGCAAAATCAACCTATTTTATTATGATCACATTTGTACGAAGAAATTTTTCGCTTTATTACATTACTTACATTACCAATATCTCAATATGCAACGCAACTTGCATAACTAAAGTAAACGAGCTCACACAACCTATCTATGTCAATCCTATCTACATATATGTCAAGCAAACATCATAACATGTCAAGTCAATGATCTAATATCTATTTTACCATATACGTTATCTATTTAACATAGTTTTCACGACGATAATATCAAATGAACCTAAACCGTTAACGTTTATGCCTAAACCCTAATTTTGGGTAATGTAAACATCCAAGATGAATGTACAATCAATCAAAGCACATGTGCAAGCAATATAACATCTCATTTGAATATACTTTTCCTCCAAAATAAGGTACAAATCCTTTAATGCATAATGTACAAGTTATTAATGCACGACATCCAAAATAGCCGTTTTACCTCCGTTTTCATTCTAATTTCTTCACCACCACTTTTGTACAAGTTACTACACTCAATATACAATGTATAAACCCTAATTATTCTACTCATAAGCTCTCACACACATTTTTACACTCAAAACCCTAATTCAAAACCCTAAACCCTAAAACCGAGCTAGTTTCTAAACCATGACCCGTTTCTTCATTTTTATCCATTGTAAACCTAAACAAATACTCAAATAAGTTGTAGAAACATAAACTACAACATTAAAATTCACATTCTATCATCATTTCATCATTCTACTTCAAATGTATGCGAATTAAATCCAAGAAACCCTAAACGAACCCTAATTTCAAACTATGACCCGTTTACTCATTTTCGCCCATTTTAAACCCGAACCACCTATCAAATCTTGTTAATAACTCCTAATACAATCCTTATAAACATTAATCCATCATTATTGATCAAGTATACTCGAAATGCAAGCACAAAAACTCAATCCGAGCCCTACTTGAACCCGTATACACTTTTCTTTCTTTTTGACCCATTTCAAGAGTTTATATTGCATCCAAGCACCTTGATGATGCACCTCCTTCATACCTAAGCAGCTTACAAGGTACTTGAACTCTCTTCATGGTTGCTAGAGCTCCACATCTCTTCCTTTTGCTCCAATTCAGCCGCGACACACATAGCACCCAAAATACTTCCACCTTGCAATCCTACCACCTCTAGACCTCAAGACTCATCACATAGCCTCTCCACATCAACCTCTAGCTGATCCACATGTTATATCTTGGGCACAAAGTCACCTTGGCCTCCAAGGGTTCCATTCGCCTATAAATAGCCATGAACACCCCTCATTCTTACTCATCCCCCACTTCCTCCTCTATAACCCATCATAGCAGCAATCCTTTGCTCAAAGAAGTTCCTAATAGGTCCTAAGAAGTCTCAAGAACAGAAGTGAAGCAAAAGAAACCAAGAAACGAAGCCCCGGAGTCGTTATTCTAGGCGTACGAAGCTAAAAGTCCTGATTTTGACCCGTTTTCAAGCTATAAGCTCAAACCCAGGTTCTATGATCTTCATACCTGCTCCTACACTCTTATAATGTTCATATGATCCTAAATAAACTCTTGTTAAAGTTTTATAACTCAATTCATGCTCATTTTCCATTTTGATCCAAAACCGTACACCCGAAACCCTAATTTCATGTTTTTCTTGAATCTATAAGCTAATATGATAAAATGTTGTTATAATCTATCCTAACATACTTAACTAATGTTATTATAACCACTTTATCAAGTCTTGAAGGAATTTGAATTAAAAACCTACGCGTTTTCATTATAAAACCCTAATTCGACCCGTTTTGATTTCTAGCTTAACGAATCGTTAATCTGAACTTTCGTTAAGTTAAACCTTCATATTTTAGCTTATATTAATAAGCTATAACCTGCAAATGTCTTTTGGAATATTAAAATAAGCTTGCATGGCAATTCGGACTTGTTTTGCAAAAGTATTCCATGCAAGGGGTATATATTGTAACTTTCTGAAATTAATAACTAGAAGGGCTGAATATGTCATTTTATCAAAGTTATAACTATAGGGGTCTATTATGTCACTTTCCAAAGTACAAGGTTTACTTTGTACATCTTTTAAACTAGAAGGACCAAACTCGTCTCGTAAAAGTGCTCAAAACTCAAGGGTATATTTTGCCATTTTTCATTCTTTAATGGGTCCTTAAATGTAAACATTTTGAATATGTATAAATAAAATCCTGATCAAAATACATTATAAGACTAACTTTAATTAATGCTTGTCATGCTTATCATTTTCAGATATTGATCAAAACACTTAAAACTGATTATATCATATCACAATACTAGGGAGCTTCATATAAGAGGGTTTTCATCATTGGTATTACGTTTTTTTGATTGAGTTGTTGGGTTTTACGATTTAAAGTGCCCTAGCTCCTCAAACGCGTTTAACTGAATTTAATTCTTGAAATATGATGGGCCCGAAACGATGATACAGTTAATTCCACAATCCTCACATCAAACTTTAACTATATTAAACTCTTAGAACCAAAGTTCTAGAGTACAATCTTCCTTAGGACTTGACATATTTACTCAGGTTGCGTGACGTGGCTATTTACTATCATTTTGCTATATCAACATTTCCTGTTAAGATTGTGATAAGGCCGTCAGGTTTCATTTTGGAATATTTATTACAACTACCTATCAGGTGAAGTTCATAACCTCGTCTTTACTTATTTACATGTTTTATAAACCCGCGAGGGGGATACATGCATTGTTACCATCTTTTACATATCGTTTAAACTCTATTACAATTATGATTACTTTTCAAAGACTTATACCTGCTATAAACCATGAATACAAGTGTTTTTTTCAACTGTATGCTATCCAGATATATTATTGCCTAAGTAGCTTCTAGTGCCATTATTTCCATATTATGAATCATTAATTACTTGCATTGTGAGTGAGCGCGAATATTGTGAATTGATATATTGGGGGTGACGGCTCCCATATGTATACCCATGCTTGGGGTAGCCAAACGCACTATATTTGTCCTAATATGTAATCTTGGCAAGTTACCTTTTCCACGGGGACATCTGTCCCTAACCAATATCACTACGGTGATCTTCCCTGTTAACGTATTGGTGTCATGAGCTTAGATGCAATAATAATGTTCCCCATGATAATTGTCCCTGCAATGCCAATATTTCCATTATAACTTGTATTCAACTATTACATTTCAAACCTATGAATTTCACTCAACCTTTGTGTTGACCCTTTTTATGCATGTTTATCCCAGGTAATTGAGCAACTTATGGCATGGAGTGGCATGGACTTGAAGATGGCTAAAACCTGTTATCATTCACTTTATGTTTCTAGATTTTGGGACCTGCCTTTGTAAAACTCTGATTTTAAATGAATGATAACGTATCTTTTAAAAACGTCTCTTTTGAGTCGTTTTCTATGATTGTGCCTGTGATTCATGAAGTAATACCCCAGATTAGCTTCCGCTGCTATATTATCAAAATGGGGGTGTTACATTAAACCTATGCTAAACCTAGTTCTAATGATAATGGGGGGTTTTCAGTCTAAGAGACTAGCACAAGTTTTTTTATGGTGACAATAATCAATTCAAAACACAATAAACATGCAAGAAGACAATCAGAAGATAAAAGAGCGGTACAAGACAAATGATAAAAAACTGTATTAGCCCTATTAAATCCGATTAAATGTTGGTTTGTTTGTTTAGTGCAATGATTACTTATCTCGAAGCGGTATATCATTCTTAAGACTTAGGCGGGACATCATCCTAAGACCTAGACACGTTGAATCCTGTCATAATTAGCGTATCCGCATAAATCATCCTTTTAGTTTAATTATAATCTATCTAGGGATTAAAGCAATGGTGATCTTGTTAAACCCTAGCCCATCGGGACTTTACCCACTTACTGTTTGACGGTATTTTATATATTGGTAGTTCACTGTTCAAGTCTTTACCAATTAATTAAGAACATACTTCTTGAAGCATACGGGTCACCTGCCGGTCTAACTAAGCTCATAATTCAAAGGCAAAGATAGAACATCATTCGTGATCCTATTGGTCCAGTAATATAAAACACGATATGGAGAGCTGTCCTAGTATCTAGATTACTTGTTCGGTGTTACTAGACCCAGTTGAATGATAGGTCGCATATTCAAACACGTAGACAAGTATTAGGTGATAAACATAATTAAACAATCAATGATAAATTAGCAATAGGATTAAAATAAATCAAACATTAAATCTTTATTAAGATGGCTAATACCCAAGGGTATTAGCCTATAACCATTGTAATTATACAAGCGTGATCAAATAACCAAGGTAAACTAAACGTTTTACCGAACGATACCAAAAATTAAATGATTACAAGAGTATAGGAATTACACGGTGTCTTCTATGGAATCGTGATCTATGCTTGACCTTTGGCTGATCTTCTTCTCTTCTGAAAATTGACGTTTATGTGTATGGTATAAGGAATATGATTTTGAACACACAAAACTCATTTTTGAGTCTTCTATTTATAGTCTCTGAAAATTGATGGATACGCCGTATTGAATGAGGTCAATATGGCGTATAGGGGTATTTTCCTTGGAGTGCGCGCTACATTCTCAATCAATGAGTTATAACATTCCTAATTTATATTTATTACCGAATCTCTGAATGTTTATCCAACTGGATACGGCGTATATAGGCAGTAGGATACGCCGTATTGGGAATTGATCTCACGCGTTTTCTTGTGAAGTTCAAGCGCAGATACGCTGTATCTTCTTTTCTGGATACGGCGTATTGAGCAGAAATAAGCAATTTTCAAATGTCATCGTTTAAGCTCCAAAAAGTGCACCTTTTAGCATGTTTTCACAAATCACTCTGTAATTACTGCAATTTACAACTTTAAGCAATTAAGTAATGATTCTCGTAATAATTATATAAAAGTGGATAATTTATTCAAGATAAACGATGGTATAAATGTAACGTTATTTGATGTCATCAGAGCGATAACCCAAGTATCTCCTAGCATAAGCCTCAGGTCTCCCGAACCTCACACGATCATAAAATCAAAATCGGCGGATCTACCTCAAATCCCTCTGAACATACGACATACTACGCCGAAGATAGTCAACTCTCTACCTCTCAACACATGACATGCCTCTGAATCTCATGTTATCTTGCTCCAATGTACCAATCCTCTCTGACATATCAGCGCTCTGCTGGCTAGTCGCCACAATCCTATGTCCCTGGTCTCTCTGGACACTCTTTATAACTCTGACTCGATGAACCGAGATCTCTACCATGTGATCATATAGCTCCTGCATGACCACGTCCAAACCTCTCTGCATAACCTCTAGAGATCCATCGGCACTAACCAACTTAGGAACCTCTCTAACAGGCTCAGCCGTGTCATCTAAAACCACATGGTGAGTAACTCGATCAACCCTAATCTCAATCATGCCTCTCGCACTAGACTCGGCCTCTTCCTCAGCCGCAGTCCCATCCTCAACTCTAACATCCTTCCCTCTAGCTGCAATATCATTAGCAAATGATATCCTCAACATTAACTCCTAAACCAATCTCTCTAGGTACATACGGCACATAGGCCTCCTCTAAACTAACCTCAAAATCAGTCTCGAAATCAAAATACATAATCCTCTTACGAGGTGGCAATAGGTCAGCACGTACGAGAGATAAAGCTCCAAGTACGGGTGAAGCTATAAGTACCGATGTAGTAAGGGACCTACGTCTCTTGCGAGATGGCCCTGCAGAAGTGGCAGTCTGTGAATCACAAGGAGAATCTGATATAGGATGATCTGAAGAAGAGTGACTCGAAGAAGAGTCAGATGAAGTGTCTGAATGAGAATCTGATGAAGTCTCTAATAAAGAATCTGACAGAGAATCTCATGATAAGTCATCTGAGGTGATATGATCCAATAAAGAGTAATCCGTTGAATATCTCAATGCAAGTCGGTGAGTAGGTAATGATCCAACTCTCTTCCTGGCAATCAACATCTTAAGCACCCCGTTAGGCTGAGTACGGTAAGGTCGACCAACAGGAATCGGTTGCCCTGGTAAGACAAGAACAGTTGGTCGACGGGGTAATCCGGGCGGTGCATGTAAAATCTGACGAGTAGATGGTAAAATGTCAATAGGTGGTGTGTCATAAATGGGTGATGGTGGTGATGAGTGTGCTGCTACTCGGCTCCTCCACCGAGTAACAGTAACCTCATACGGATCCTGTGATGGTGGTGTATTAAGAGTTTCACTGCCAGATGAATCAGTGCAAACAAATGGAGAAGTGTACTGTATAGTGGGAGCAATAGATGGTATAGTGGGTATAATAGGTGAAATAGTGGGTGTATCAGTAGGTATCAGTAGAGTGTCATCATGAATGACGGGTAAATCCGAAGTAGGTGCGGTGGCTGGAACAGCAGTAAAGATAATGGCGAACAAGATAACTCGAGCAGTGGACGTCCCCACGCTCTCCTCTGATGAGTCCGAAGAAATCGACATGACAGAAAAAGCCATGACCTGCACAAGCAACAGTTCATATAAATCCCTTTATATCAACCATGCATTATGCAGGGGAAAACTAAATAAATATAATACAAGGTAAAATACATTATGCAAATTATATAGAGCGATATGAAATTATCGGTTACGTAAAATAATAACATTATAGTTATCATATACGTAAGGCAAGATGGGATCATGTAAGGGCACAATTAATTCACGTAGGGATCACATATTGGTTATAGACCAGACCTAGATATTCTACCTGGTTCTCTATAACCTTGGCTCTCGATACCAATCTGTCACACCCCCAAATAGGGTCCCGTCAGAATAAGCATTCGGGGGCGTAACGTCATATATATCTCAAGTATAAAGCATACAGAACGACCTCTAAAGGGGGTACGTTTTAGAAAATCATAACTTGTTGCATGAATTTAAAAGTAATTAGGTCTTACAAACCATTTAAAAGTAATTAAAAACATAGCAAAATCATAATTGAAAATGTAGCAGAAGCAATAATAAGTTTTGACAAAGACAACGAGTATGAAAAATGATAGTCTTGAAACAATCGAAGTCACATTGCACATAGACTTCTAATAGCACACCTTGAAAATCCAAGTTAAGCACATGAGAAAAACATGCTTAAAACGTCAACATAAAGTTGGTGAATTCATAGGTTTAATTCAAACGTAGTTATAGTGGACCACAAGATTTCAAAACGTATGCGACAGTTATAACAGATACAACTTCACA
>BQNB010047876.1:0-18979 GCA_026074375.1 Tanacetum coccineum | reverse complement strand
TCGATCTTCGAGTAGACACTCGACCCTTGAAGTTGATCGAATAAGTCATCAATTCTTAGTAGCGGATAACGGTTCTTCACTGTTAGTTTGTTTAGTTCCCAATAATCTATGCACATCCGTAACGATCCATCTTTCTTCTTGACGAATAGAACTGGAGCTCCCCATGGTGACGAACTAGGTCTTATAAAGCCTTTTTCGGAAAGCTCTTGTTGTTGATCCGCTAATTCTTTCATTTCTGATGGGGCCAATCGATAAGGTGCCCGTGCTACAGGTGCAGCACCAGGTACTAGATCGATGTGAAATTCCACTTGTCTGGTATGTGGAAGACCTGGCAAGACCTGGAGTTTACCTACAATAATAGTTGGCATGCTAGCATCAAGGCAACACCTTTCTAGCTTTTATATGGTAGAAATACGCGATCTCCAACTTGAAACTCTAAGTCACGTCGATGCTTATCAGCATAACTCTTCTGTCGTGATCTAGCCTCTTTCAATTTCTCCTTAGCAACAACCACTTTCTCATTAGTAATCTCGATGAGCTCCGGACCTTCAATCAAACGCTCACCTACTTCATCCCAGCAAATAGGTGCTCGACATTTTCTACCATACAAAAGCTCGAAAGGTGCTGCCTTGATGCTAGCATGCCAACTATTATTGTAGGCAAACTCCACCAAGCACAAATATTCATCCCAGCTACCTGTCCATTCTAAAGCACAAGCCCTCAACATATCTTCCAAAGTCTGAATAGTCCTCTCTGACTGACCATCGGTCTGAGGATGAAATGCTGTACTGAACTTAAGACGAGTTCCCCAAGCTTTCTGTAATCCTTTCCAAAAATGAGACGTAAACTTCGGATCTCTGTCGGACACAATAGAAGTCGGTGTACCATGCAGTCTAACGATTTCCTGTTGAAAAATCTCCGCCAACTTACTAATACCATAATTCTTCCGGATGGGTAAGAAATGAGCAGACTTGGTTAGCCGATCAACAACCACCCAAATCGCATCATGTCTTTTCTGAGTAGTAGGCAAACCAGTAACGAAATCCATGGAAATCTCATCCCATTTCCACATAGGAATCTCCAACGGCTGTAACAAACCACTAGCCCTCTGATGTTCAATTTTGACCTGCTGACAAGTCATACATTTGGATACAAACGTAGCCACATCTTGCTTCATGCCGTTCCACCAAAAGTACTGTTTCAAATCTCTGTACATTTTGGTTGAACCTGGATGAATAGTAAATGGAGAACTATGAGCTTCCGTCATAACCTTCTCGCGAAGTGCCTGATCATTAGGAACACATAGCCTATCTTCAAACCACACAACACCGTCATCATCAACACTGAACTCAGTATGTTTACCGTCTTCAACATTCTGCACAATAGCCCACAACTCACCGTCGTCCCTTTGAGCTTCTTTGATCTGTAGCATGAGGTTAGACTCTATCCTCATACTCGCCCAATAGCCACCAGAACCTCGTACACATAGCTCAACATCCAAACGCTCTAAATCATGAAGGATTATGGAATCAAAACAAGCTATCATCCCAGATTTTTGACTAAGTGCGTCGGCAACCACATTAGCCTGCCCGATGGTACGGGTATGTTAGTGTCATAATCTTTCAGAAGTTCCAACCATCTTCTCTGTCTCATGTTAAGTTCTCGCTGAGTAAAAATATATTTGAGACTCTTATGATCTGTAAATATATCACAAGCTTCACCATACAGATAGTGTCTCCAGATCTTCAATGCAAAAACCACCGCAGCTAACTCAAGATCATGGGTTGGATAATTTACTTCATAAGGCTTCAGTTGCCTTGAAGCGTAGGCGATCACCTTCCCATGTTGCATCAAAACACAACCCAAACCTTTCTTCGATGCATCACTGTATATCTGAAAACCACCGGAACCTGATGGAAGAGTCAATATCGGAGCAGACACCAATCTCCGTTTCAATTCCTCAAAACTCTCCTGACGCTCATCCGTCCACACAAACTTCTCACCCATCTCATCATTTGGTATGAGGTAAAGTGAATCGGAGAGAAACCTCAACAAAAACCGTAATAGCCATCAAGTCCTAAAAACTTCTCACTTCTCGACTTCTGTCACCGTAGTAGGTCTCGGCCATTTGGTGATAGCTTCAACCTTTGATGGATCCATAATGATGCCGTCTGCAGATTACGATATGAACCAGAAAGCACATTGCTGAACCAGAATTCCGCACTTCAAAAACTTCGCATACACTTCTTCTGTGTAAGAAGCTCCAATAACAATCCCTAATGTTGCTCATAGCCTATCTTCAGACTTAGAGTAAACGAGGATGACATCGAATGAAAACAATAACGAACTTATCGAGGTAAATCTCTCGTGGAAAATATGGTTCATCAAAAAATCCCTAAACACGGCGAGCATTAGTCCAGACGAAGGGCATAACCAGAATTCGTAGTGGCCCATAACGCGTACGAAAAGCAGTCCTTAGAAATATCTTGCTCTCTCACATGAAGCCGATGATAACCAGATCGCAGATCAATCTTAGGCAAATATTTGGCCCCTTACAGTTGGTCAAACAAATCATCGATTCGCGGAAGAGGATAGCGGTTACGAATTGTAATACGGTTGAGTTTGCGGTAATCAATACACAAGCGCATGCTCCCATCTATTTTTCTTAACAATAAGAACGTGCACCCCACGGTGAAACACTGGGTCTAATGAATCCATTCTCCAACATCTCTTGTAACAGCATCCTTTAACTCTTTCAATTCAACAGGTGCCATACGATACGGAGCCTTTTGAGATAGGTTCAACACCCGGGAATTAAATCAATGCCAATTCATCTCTCTAGTCGGAAGGAAGTCCATGGAAGTTCATCGGAAAACCATCAGCGAATTCACAGAACAACAGAAAGATTATCAATATAGGACTCTCCAAAATGTGTCCATAACAGAAGCCAGAAAACTTGCACTCATGAAAATCAAGGTACGTGCCTTCAGAAGCAGAGATGAGCTTAACGGACTAAGCGGTGATGAACCATGATAAACAAATACAGGTACTAACTTACCAAAGATTACAGTCCTAGCATGACAGTCAATGGTAGCTCGATGAGAAGCCAACCAATCCATGCCAAGAATCACATCAAAGTCGAACATATAGATAGGAAGCAAATTCGCAGGACGAATACGATCATCAAAACGTAGAGGACAATTAACATATTCATGGTCAATGAGCATATGGTTCTTCATTGGGGTTGAAATGATTACACGTTCAATTAATGGTGTAGGAGTCATATTAAGTTTCTTAGCAAAAGTGGTAGATATAATAGAATGTGTAGCCCCAGTATCAAATAAAACGAAGACAGTACGATCATCAATGTAGAGAATACCGGTAATAGTACCTGAAGTCTTGGCCGCCTGATCACGAGTCGTAGCATAACGATTAGCAAACGAAAACAAGATAGGTTACGGAAGAGAGTTACGCAGAAGGAACTTAATGTCTACCCAATCCTCACAGGTCATAGCCTAAGCTCTAAGGTCATAAGACCTCGTCATGATTAACCTGGCTCTGATACCATAAATTGTAACGCCCCGACCCAAAAAGGGTAGAAGTATTACAAATATGGTGTGACATCAAAAGCATACATAATCATAACACAAGCATAAACAGCGGAAGTCTTAAATAAATAACCAAAGGAAATAAGTCAACATGACTTTAAGTACATAATTCTCAAAGGATAACCATAATCCCAAACGAAATAACAAATTCTTGAAAGGAACAATTTCATATATCAAAAAACTACGATCTCTAGGTAAGTCCACACTCAGCACTCATAGCCTGAAAGCAACCCCAGCTCCTAGCTTAGATACCTGCCGCAGGAAAAGAAAGTGCGGCTGAGCTTACAAAGCCCAGTGAAAAATATAATAGCATGACCGAATGCAAAAGATAACGGAATTCAAAGGATATGATACAAAGGTACAAAGGATATCATAATACATGATCAAAGGGATACAAATATAAGGTAAGACAAATCAGAACATCAAATCATAGGGTAAGGTAAGATGAAATACGAGAATCAAATAGATAATTCAATCACCAATCCCAAAACAAATCATATCAAAGTGACCATGGAGTCATGATCACCAAAATTATGGTGTAGAAAGACGGGATGCACCCAATCATCAAGTCAAGAAAACACCAAATATCCAGATATCATAATGTCATAAAACCATCCAATACAACAAGATCAGGAAGCATCTATATGTCCCCTTAAACAAATAATATCTTCTAATGCGCATAATAATATCAAATGGGGACGGAGTGAGAAATCCTCACCCACACATGAGTCATGCCAAAGTGGCATCAATGGACAACGCCATGTAACCTTCATGATCTAGGAACAAAAAGTGGCTTGTCTCAAACTGAAGGGTTTCAAAGCAAAGTCATATCAAAGTTTCATTTCAAAGGTAACATAGCAAAGGTTTCAATGTCAAAGTTCAAATCTCAGAAGGTTTCAAATATAAAGGTTCAAATATCAAAAGGTTTTCAAATATCAAAGTACAAATATCAAAGGTAGCATAGCAGAGTTCAAATTGAACAAAATAGACAGATCAAATAAAGAAAGCCAAAATAAAAGTCCTCAGATCAAATGTAGCAATTCACAAAAAGTAATCAAAATAGAGAGGAAACCTGTCAGAAAACCTTAACGATAAGTCAGAATATCTGTACGGAATAACGGAGCGAACGAAGCAAACGCATAAATCAAATAATAGCAGAGAGAAGTATGTATTAGATATCGCGTAACCTTATCCGAAGCAAGCAAAATTCAGCGAGAAACACCACAGGTAATATCAAAATCACTCCCTCTTTGACCGAACCTAAAGAAATGATAATTCGGATTACCAACCTTTCATTTAATTTGATACTTTCCATTTTTAGAAACTATTCCCATTTTTATTAACTTTCCAAAATGTAGTACCTTTCCATTGTTAGTAACATTCCATAATATAACTTTCCATTTTTAGTAACTTTCATAATGAGCTAACTTCTCGCATTTTTAGTAACTTTCCCATAATTAGTAAATTCATCATTGAGGAATTTTCTATTAATATTTTAAATAGATTAGGGACTTAATATGCCCAACCTTACAACATAGGGTTAAATAATGACAACTTTCCATAATTTAGGGTTTAATATGCAAAATCAACAATGTCAGGTTTTTTTTAAAAAATGTAAATATCAAAGTTCTCAATTTATTCCGAATAGTACCTTCCATTTTATGTATGTACAAGTCAAACCTTAATTTTTACATAATTCTACATATTTAAGCCCTTTTGGTTTTATTAATTAATTAAACATTATCTTTAATTATCCATAATTACAAAACAAGTCCTTATAGATTCAATTATGACAAAATCATACTTTATACATTAAATACTAACCAAACCTTATACTTTTCAGAATTTACAATTTCAGTCCCTCTATTTTAATTAATTAATTTCTAATTACTTATTATATGTAATTAACCATTTTAATCCAAAATAATATCAAAATGACATTTTATACCCCCCAACTTATTTTATACAGAATATATTAAATATAATAACATGTCTAAAACAGACCCCATAGTTTCAGAAATTACAAAACAAGTCCTTATACTCTTTATATCACAATCGGCTAACAATTAAATCCACAAAACCCTAAATAAAATTTTCCCAATCACTAACATAATTATTATTCAATAATTGGCATTAAATGCTCCTGGAAAAAATAACAAAACCCTAACCCTAATTCATTTTAACCATTTTCTTTCCCTTTTTCCTTATTTTCGAATTCGGTAAACACGAATAAATCTCCATTAATCATTCGAATCATTTATAAATTATTCCAACAATTTTTCTGAGTTATATGAGATATGAACAACCTCAGAAAAATATAAAATAAATTTTACAATTATTTTATATGCCGATTTCATTTTCATTTCTAAATTAGGGTTTTGAATATGTTTCAATTTATAAAATCAAAATAAAATGCAGGACATTTTTTTCTCAGGTTTTATAACATATTAATATGATGAAACATAAGTTATAAAATTACCTTTGATGGCCGTTATATTATATGATTTTTATGCACCCGGTATAGCTTTTCGAACCCAAAACAATACCAAAAATCGAATCAAATCACTATCCCAACTTTCCCACTATGTTTTTTCCCACACTCCTTAGCCTTCAAATGATCTTAGAAAAATTCGTCCTTGCCTTGGAAAATTCTTTTGCCGTCACTTTGGTATTTTAGGGTTTTGGTGCATTTGTTTTAGAGTTTTAAATGAATTAAAATGCATAATGAAATAGATAAATCATTTTGGCCGATTTTTAGTGCTTCTAGAATAGACTAATTCTGATTTTAAACTTGATAATATTTATTTGTTATTATCCTCAATTTATTATATTTAATTTGTAATTTATAAATACATAAATACTTATAATTCGGCATAAATTATAAATACATAAATATAAATTATTTTTCTTACATAATATAAAGTATTTTAATCTTACATAAATCTCCATAATTGCCATAAGTTGTATTTTCATAATTTTTTAAACATTTAAAATGAATTTTATTCATGCTTTTAATGAATTTTTCTTGCATTTAAGGGGTATTGGTAATATCAACATTTGTTACATTTTAAGGTTTTACCCAACTTCTTCCCCCCTAAAAAAAAAAAAATTACCCTCCCTCACAGGCTGTACTCGAAAATTGAATTGGACCGGAATGAAAACGAATGAGAACGAAATGAAGACATACCGAAACTAGACAAGAAATGAGGAAACTAGGCATCGCTAATATGATTCTTCGGTCTCCCAGGTACCCACGCTCTGGTAGAAATTCTTCCCCAAGAATCTTCACAAAAGAATAAACTTTGTTTCTCATGACCTCTCGAATCTTCCCTGACGATCCAGAATGGATTCCAGTTCCTACGGACAAAGACATAATCAGCAGAATCTGAATCAAAAGGATAAGATGCGACATGCAATGGATGATAATGGTATCCCCTCAAAAGAGATACATGAAAGACATCGTGAACGTGTGATAACTGCGGAGGAAGAGCCAAACGATACGAAACTTCTCCAATACGTTCCAAAATCTCAAATGGACCAATGAATCGAGGACTAAGCTTGCCCTTGATCCAAAACGTTTAACTCCTCGAATGCGAAACTTCAAAAATACAAAAAATACACGATCTCCAACTTTAAAACTCTAAGTCACGTCGATGCCTTATCAGCATAACTCTTCTGTCCGATCCTAGCCCTCTTTCAATTTCTCTTTAGCACAGCCACTTTAATCCTTCTCATTAGTAAGTCTCGATAAGCTCCGACCTTCATCAAACGCTCACCTACATCATCCCAGCAAATAGGTGCTCGAGCATTATCTACCATACACAAAGCTCGAACGGTGCACGCCTTGATGCTAAGCAAGCCAACTATTATTATAGCAAACTCCACCAAGCACAAATATTCATCCCAACTACCTGTCCATTCTAAAGCACAAGCCCTCAACATATCTTCCAAGGTCTGAATGGTCCTCTCTGACTGACCATCTGTTTGAGGATGAAATGCTGTACTGAACTTAAGACGAGTTCCCCAAGCTTTCTGTAATCCTTTCCAAAAATGAGACGTAAACTTCGGATCTCTGTCGGACACAATAGCTGACCGGTGTACCATAGGCAGTCTAACAAATTTCCTGTTGAAAAATCCCGCCAACTTTACTAATACCGTAGTTTCTCTGATTGGGTAAGAAATGAGCAGACACTGGTTAGGCCGATCAACAACCACACAAATCGCATCATGGTCCTTTTCTAGAGTATAGGCCAAATCCCGTAACGAAATCCATGAAATCTCATCCCATTTCCACATAGAATCTCAACGCTGTAACAAACCCACTAGCCCCTTTGATGTTCAAATTTAACGCAGCTGACAAGACAAACAGTTGGACACAAAACGTAGCCCCATCTTGCTTCATTCCATTGCCACCAAAAGTACTGTTTCAAATCTCTGTACATCTGGTTGAACCTAGGATGAAGAGTAAAAGGAGAACTATGGCTTCCGTCTAATCTTCATCGCAGAATTCTGATCATTAGAACACTTAACCTACTCTTCAAACCACAACAACGCCTTCATCATCACCCTGAACTCAGTATGTTTTACCGTCTTCACATTCAGCACAATAGCCCACAACCACCGTCGTCCCTTTGAGTTTCTTTGATCTGTACATGAAGGTTAGACTCTATCCTCAACTCGCCCACTAGCCACCAGAACCTGTACCACATACTCCAACATCCAAACGCTCTAAATCACGAAGGATTGATGGAATCAAACAAGCCAGATCATCCCAGATATTCGACTAAGTGCGTCGGCAACCACATAGCCTTGCCGGATGTACTGGGATTGTTAGGTGTCATAAACTTTCAGAAGTTCCAACCATCTTCTCTGTCTCATGGTTAAGTTCACGCGATTAAAAATATATTTGAGACTCTTATTATCTGTAAATATACACAGCTTCACCATACCAGATAGTGTCCTCCAGATCTTCATGCAAAAACCACCGCAAAGCTTAACTCAAGATCATGGTTGGATAATTTACTTCATAAGGCTTCAGCTGCCTTGACGTAGGCAGATCACCTTCCCATGTTTGCATCAAAACACAACCCAAACCTTTTCTTTCGATGCAATCACTAATATCTGAAAACCACCGGAACCAGATGGAAAATCAGATATCGGAGAACACCAATCTCCGTTTCAATTCCTCAAACTTTCTCTCTAGACTCTCATGCCGTCCACACAAACTTCTTACCCTATCGCATCAGTTGGGTAAGAGTAAAGTAATACGGGAGAAAACCCCTCAACAAAACGACGGTAATAGCCAGCAATCCCTAGAAAACGTCTCACTTCTGTCACCGTAAGTAGGTCTCGGCCATTTGTTGATCAGCATTCACCTTGATGGATCCATAATTTTTGAAAAAAAATTGGGGGCCCACACCCCCCCGTCCTGCAATACGAAGTGACCAAGGAAGTGACTTGCAGTATACCAGAATTCGCACTTCAAAACTTCACATACAACTCTTCTGTCTAAGAATCTCCAATACAATCCTTAAAGTTGCTCATGCTCTTCTTCAACATAGAGTAAACTAGATGTCCATCGATGAAACAATAACGAACTATCGAGGTACTCAGTTGAAAAGTGGTTCATCAATCCATATCACACGGCAAGAGCATTAGTCAACCAGAAGGGCATAACCAAGAATCGTAGTGCCAATAACGCGTACAAAGCAGCTCTAGAAATTCTAGCTCTCTCACAAACGAACTGATGATAACCAGATCACAGATCAATCTTAGCAAATTATTTGGCCCTTGCAGTTGGTCAAACAATCATCGATTCGGGAAGAGGCTAGCGGTTACGATATAAATACGGTTGAGTGCGGGTAATCCATACACAACCATGCTCCCATCTTTTTTCTTAACAAATAAGACCGGTGCACCCCACGGTGAAACACTGGGTCTAATGAAGCCATTCTCCAACATCTCTTGTAACTGCTCCTTTAACTCTTTCAATTCAACAGTGCCATAAACGAAACTAAGCCTTTTAGATATGGTTCAGCACCGGAATTAACTCAATGCCAAATCATCTCTCTAGTCGGAGAAGTCCAGAAGTTCATTCGTGAAAAACATCAGCGAATTCACGAACAACAGAAAGATTTTCAATATTAGGACTCTCCAAAGATGTGTCCATAACAGAAGCCAAAAAACCTTGGCACCCATGAGAAATCAAGGTACGTGCCTTCATAGCAGAGATGAGCTTAACGGACTTAAGCGGTGAGGAACCATGATAAACAAATTCAGGTTGACGAACGTTACCAAAGATTACAGTCCTAGCATGACAGTCAATGGTAGCTCGATGAGAAGCCAACCAATCCATGCCAAGAATCACATCAAAGTCGAACATATAGATAGGAAGCAAATTCGCAGGACGAATACGATCATCAAAACGTAGAGGACAATTAACATATTCATGGTCAATGAGCATATGGTTCTTCATTGGGGTTGAAATGATTATACGTTCAATTAATGGTGTAGGAGTCATATTAAGTTTCTTAGCAAAAGTGGTAGATATAATAGAATGTGTAGCCCCAGTATCAAATAAAACGAAGACAGTACGATCATCAAAACGATTAGCAAACGAAAACAAGATAGGTTACGGAAGAGAGTTACGCAGAAGGAACCTAATGTCTACCCAATCCTCACAGGTCATAGCCTAAGCTCTAAGGTCATAAGACCTCGTCATGATTAACCTGGCAGCTCTGATACCATAAATTGTAACACCCCGACCCAAAAGGGTAGAAGTATTACAAATATGGTGTGACATCAAAGGCATACATAATCATAACACAAGCATAAACAACGGAAGTCTCAAATAAATAACCAAAGGAAAATAAGTCAACATGACTTAAGGTACATAAGTTCTTAAAAGACAGACATATCTAAATGAAATAACCGCAATAACGAAGGTCTCGATAAGTAACAAATCATATATCAAAACTAAGATCTCTAGGGTAAGTCCACACTCAGCACTCATATCCCGAAAGCAACCCCAGCTCCTAGCTTAGATACCTGCCGCAGGAAAAGAAAGTGCGGCTGAGCTTACAAAGCCCAGTGAACAGATATATATAATCGAACGCAAAAGATAACGGAAAATCAAAGGATACGATATAAGGTGCAAAGGATATCACAAGACATGATCAAAGGAATACAAATATAAGGTAAGACAAATCAGAAGTCAATTCATAGTGTAAGGTAAGATGAATCAGAAAATCAAATCAAGTCCAATTACCAAGCCCAAACAAATCATATCATAGTAACCATGGAGTAGCGAGCTTCAAATTTATGGTGTAGAAAGACGGGATGCACCCAATCATCAAGTCAAGAAAACACCAAATATCCAGATATCATAATGTCATAAAACCATCCAATACAACAAGATCAGGAAGCATCTATATGTCCCCTTAAACAAATAATATCTTCTAATGCGCATAATAATATCAAATGGGGACGGAGTGAGAAATCCTCACCCACACATGAGTCATGCCAAAGTGGCATCAATGGACAACGCCATGTAACCTTCATGATCTAGGAACAAAAAGTGGCTTGTCTCAAACTGAAGGGTTTCAAAGCAAAGTCATATCAAAGTTTCATTTCAAAGGTAACATAGCAAAGGTTTCAATGTCAAAGTTCAAATCTCAGAAGGTTTCAAATATAAAGGTTCAAATATCAAAAGGTTTTCAAATATCAAAGTACAAATATCAAAGGTAGCATAGCAGAGTTCAAATTGAACAAAATAGACAGATCAAATAAAGAAAGCCAAAATAAAAGTCCTCAGATCAAATGTAGCAATTCACAAAAAGTAATCAAAATAGAGAGGAAACCTGTCAGAAAACCTTAACGATAAGTCAGAATATCTGTACGGAATAACGGAGCGAACGAAGCAAACGCATAAATCAAATAATAGCAGAGAGAAGTATGTATTAGATATCGCGTAACCTTATCCGAAGCAAGCAAAATTCAGCGAGAAACACCACAGGTAATATCAAAATCACTCCCTCTTTGACCGAACCTAAAGAAATGATAATTCGGATTACCAACCTTTCATTTAATTTGATACTTTCCATTTTTAGAAACTATTCCCATTTTTATTAACTTTCCAAAATGTAGTACCTTTCCATTGTTAGTAACATTCCATAATATAACTTTCCATTTTTAGTAACTTTCATAATGAGCTAACTTCTCGCATTTTTAGTAACTTTCCCATAATTAGTAAATTCATCATTGAGGAATTTTCTATTAATATTTTAAATAGATTAGGGACTTAATATGCCCAACCTTACAACATAGGGTTAAATAATGACAACTTTCCATAATTTAGGGTTTAATATGCAAAATCAACAATGTCAGGTTTTTTTTAAAAAATGTAAATATCAAAGTTCTCAATTTATTCCGAATAGTACCTTCCATTTTATGTATGTACAAGTCAAACCTTAATTTTTACATAATTCTACATATTTAAGCCCTTTTGGTTTTATTAATTAATTAAACATTATCTTTAATTATCCATAATTACAAAACAAGTCCTTATAGATTCAATTATGACAAAATCATACTTTATACATTAAATACTAACCAAACCTTATACTTTTCAGAATTTACAATTTCAGTCCCTCTATTTTAATTAATTAATTTCTAATTACTTATTATATGTAATTAACCATTTTAATCCAAAATAATATCAAAATGACATTTTATACCCCCCAACTTATTTTATACAGAATATATTAAATATAATAACATGTCTAAAACAGACCCCATAGTTTCAGAAATTACAAAACAAGTCCTTATACTCTTTATATCACAATCGGCTAACAATTAAATCCACAAAACCCTAAATAAATTTTTCCCAATCACTAACATAATTATTATTCAATAATTGGCATTAAATGCTCCTGGAAAAAATAACAAAACCCTAACCCTAATTCATTTTAACCATTTTCTTTCCCTTTTTCCTTATTTTCGAATTCGGTAAACACGAATAAATCTCCATTAATCATTCGAATCATTTATAAATTATTCCAACAATTTTTATGAGTTATATGAGATATGAACAACCTCAGAAAAATATAAAATAAATTTTACAATTATTTTATATGCCGATTTCATTTTCATTTCTAAATTAGGGTTTTGAATATGTTTCAATTTATAAAATCAAAATAAAATGCATGGACATTTTTCTCAGGTTTATAACATATTAATATGATGAAACATAAGTTATAAAATTACCTTTGATGGCCCTTATATTATATGATTTTATGCACTCGGTATAGCTTTTCGAACCCAAAACAATATCAAAAATCGAATCAATCACTTCCCAAGCTTCCCACTATTTTTCCCACACTCCTTAGCCTTCAAATGATCTTAGAAAAATTCGTCCTTGCCTTGGAAAATTCTTTTGCCGTCACTTTGGTATTTTAGGGTTTTGGTGCATTTGTTTTAGAGTTTTAAATGAATTAAAATGCATAATGAAATAGATAAATCATTTTGGCCGATTTTTAGTGCTTCTAGAATAGACTAATTCTGATTTTAAACTTGATAATATTTATTTGTTATTATCCTCAATTTATTATATTTAATTTGTAATTTATAAATACATAAATACTTATAATTCGGCATAAATTATAAATACATAAATATAAATTATTTTTCTTACATAATATAAAGTATTTTAATCTTACATAAATCTCCATAATTGCCATAAGTTGTATTTTCATAATTTTTTAAACATTTAAAATGAATTTTATTCATGCTTTTAATGAATTTTTCTTGCATTTAAGGGGTATTGGTAATATCAACATTTGTTACATTTTAAGGTTTTACCCAACTTCTTCCCCCCTAAAAAAAAAAAAATTACCCTCCCTCACAGGCTGTACTCGAAAATTGAATTGGACCGGAATGAAAACGAATGAGAACGAAATGAAGACATACCGAAACTAGACAAGAAATGAGGAAACTAGGCATCGCTAATATGATTCTTCGGTCTCCCAGGTACCCACGCTCTGGTAGAAATTCTTCCCCAAGAATCTTCACAAAAGAATAAACTTTGTTTCTCATGACCTCTCGAATCTTCCCTGACGATCCAGAATGGATTCCAGTTCCTACGGACAAAGACATAATCAGCAGAATCTGAATCAAAAGGATAAGATGCGACATGCAATGGATGATAATGGTATCCCCTCAAAAGAGATACATGAAAGACATCGTGAACGTGTGATAACTGCGGAGGAAGAGCCAAACGATACGAAACTTCTCCAATACGTTCCAAAATCTCAAATGGACCAATGAATCGAGGACTAAGCTTGCCCTTGATCCAAAACGTTTAACTCCTCGAATGCGAAACTTCAAAAATACAAAAAATACACGATCTCCAACTTTAAAACTCTAAGTCACGTCGATGCCTTATCAGCATAACTCTTCTGTCCGATCCTAGCCCTCTTTCAATTTCTCTTTAGCACAGCCACTTTAATCCTTCTCATTAGTAAGTCTCGATAAGCTCCGACCTTCATCAAACGCTCACCTACATCATCCCAGCAAATAGGTGCTCGAGCATTATCTACCATACACAAAGCTCGAACGGTGCACGCCTTGATGCTAAGCAAGCCAACTATTATTATAGCAAACTCCACCAAGCACAAATATTCATCCCAACTACCTGTCCATTCTAAAGCACAAGCCCTCAACATATCTTCCAAGGTCTGAATGGTCCTCTCTGACTGACCATCTGTTTGAGGATGAAATGCTGTACTGAACTTAAGACGAGTTCCCCAAGATTTCTGTAATCCTTTCTAAAAATGAGACGTAAACTTCGGATCTCTGTCGGACACAATAGCTGACCGGTGTACCATAGGCAGTCTAACAAATTTCCTGTTGAAAAATCCCGCCAACTTTACTAATACCGTAGTTTCTCTGATTGGGTAAGAAATGAGCAGACACTGGTTAGGCCGATCAACAACCACACAAATCGCATCATGGTCCTTTTCTAGAGTATAGGCCAAATCCCGTAACGAAATCCATGAAATCTCATCCCATTTCCACATAGAATCTCAACGCTGTAACAAACCCACTAGCCCCTTTGATGTTCAAATTTAACGCAGCTGACAAGACAAACAGTTGGACACAAAACGTAGCCCCATCTTGCTTCATTCCATTGCCACCAAAAGTACTGTTTCAAATCTCTGTACATCTGGTTGAACCTAGGATGAAGAGTAAAAGGAGAACTATGGCTTCCGTCTAATCTTCATCGCAGAATTCTGATCATTAGAACACTTAACCTACTCTTCAAACCACAACAACGCCTTCATCATCACCCTGAACTCAGTATGTTTTACCGTCTTCACATTCAGCACAATAGCCCACAACCACCGTCGTCCCTTTGAGTTTCTTTGATCTGTACATGAAGGTTAGACTCTATCCTCAACTCGCCCACTAGCCACCAGAACCTGTACCACATACTCCAACATCCAAACGCTCTAAATCACGAAGGATTGATGGAATCAAACAAGCCAGATCATCCCAGATATTCGACTAAGTGCGTCGGCAACCACATAGCCTTGCCGGATGTACTGGGATTGTTAGGTGTCATAAACTTTCAGAAGTTCCAACCATCTTCTCTGTCTCATGGTTAAGTTCACGCGATTAAAAATATATTTGAGACTCTTATTATCTGTAAATATACACAGCTTCACCATACCAGATAGTGTCCTCCAGATCTTCATGCAAAAACCACCGCAAAGCTTAACTCAAGATCATGGTTGGATAATTTACTTCATAAGGCTTCAGCTGCCTTGACGTAGGCAGATCACCTTCCCATGTTTGCATCAAAACACAACCCAAACCTTTTCTTTCGATGCAATCACTAATATCTGAAAACCACCGGAACCAGATGGAAAATCAGATATCGGAGAACACCAATCTCCGTTTCAATTCCTCAAACTTTCTCTCTAGACTCTCATGCCGTCCACACAAACTTCTTACCCTATCGCATCAGTTGGGTAAGAGTAAAGTAATACGGGAGAAAACCCCTCAACAAAACGACGGTAATAGCCAGCAATCCCTAGAAAACGTCTCACTTCTGTCACCGTAAGTAGGTCTCGGCCATTTGTTGATCAGCATTCACCTTGATGGATCCATAATTTTTGAAAAAAAATTGGGGGCCCACACCCCCCCGTCCTGCAATACGAAGTGACCAAGGAAGTGACTTGCAGTATACCAGAATTCGCACTTCAAAACTTCACATACAACTCTTCTGTCTAAGAATCTCCAATACAATCCTTAAAGTTGCTCATGCTCTTCTTCAACATAGAGTAAACTAGATGTCCATCGATGAAACAATAACGAACTATCGAGGTACTCAGTTGAAAAGTGGTTCATCAATCCATATCACACGGCAAGAGCATTAGTCAACCAGAAGGGCATAACCAAGAATCGTAGTGCCAATAACGCGTACAAAGCAGCTCTAGAAATTCTAGCTCTCTCACAAACGAACTGATGATAACCAGATCACAGATCAATCTTAGCAAATTATTTGGCCCTTGCAGTTGGTCAAACAATCATCGATTCGGGAAGAGGCTAGCGGTTACGATATAAATACGGTTGAGTGCGGGTAATCCATACACAACCATGCTCCCATCTTTTTTCTTAACAAATAAGACCGGTGCACCCCACGGTGAAACACTGGGTCTAATGAAGCCATTCTCCAACATCTCTTGTAACTGCTCCTTTAACTCTTTCAATTCAACAGTGCCATAAACGAAACTAAGCCTTTTAGATATGGTTCAGCACCGGAATTAACTCAATGCCAAATCATCTCTCTAGTCGGAGAAGTCCAGAAGTTCATTCGGGAAAAACATCAGCGAATTCACGAACAACAGAAAGATTTTCAATATTAGGACTCTCCAAAGATGTGTCCATAACAAAAGCCAGAAAACCTTGGCACCCATGAGAAATCAAGGTACGTGCCTTCATAGCAGAGATGAGCTTAACGGACTTAAGCGGTGAGGAACCATGATAAACAAATTCAGGTTGGCGAACGTTACCAAAGATCACAGTCCTAGCATAGCAGTTAATGGTAGCTCGATGAGAAGCCAACCAATCCATGCCAAGAATCACATCAAAGTTGAGCATATGGATAGGAAGTAAACTCGCAGGACGATTACGATCATCAAAACCTATAGGGCAGTTAACATATTCATGGTCAATAAGCATATGGTTCCTCATTGGGGTTGAAAATGATTACACGTTCAATTAATGGTGTAGGAGTCATATTAAGTTTCTTAGCAAAAGTGGTAGATATAATAGAATGTGTAGCCCCAGTATCAAATAAAACGAAGACAGTACGATCATCAATGTAGAGAATACCGGTAATAGTACCTGAAGTCTTGGCCGCCTGATCACGAGTCGTAGCATAAACCCGTCCTGTAGTAGGAGGTAGTCTAGCAAAATCCGCTGGCATACTCTGCTTCTGCTTCCCTTGGGGACAATCCTTCACCTTATGTTGAGTAGACCCGCAAGTAAAACATCCCCCAGTAGCCTTATAACAAACACCCGGATGAGGCTTTCCACAGGTAGTACAAAGAGGTTATGATAGAGGAGGCAAAGTCTCAGTAGACCTCCTCTGACCTGCAGAACCTGAAGATGTGACCCAGGTTAAATCCCGATGTTGACTGATTCCAGTGCAGGCTGCGTTGTAGTTACCCTAACACCTGGCAGTCATCCCATTCCTTACCAGCAAACACTTCTGATCCATGACCCCAAAAATCCTGTCGTTTTCCGATCAAAACCCGATCCTGACGACCCCGATGCTCAACACTCTGGTCCTGACGACCCTATACTCATGCTGACCCTGGTCATAACGACCCTTGTTCTCCTGTTGGCCCTGTCCCCTGTTCTGAATCCGATTACCATCTCTATCCCGCTTATTCGAATTTCCACTCTCATGCAATAACTCGATGTTACGGGCGGCAGCCGCAACCTGCGCAACATTCGTATAATCCGTATTAACGATCCGGTCCAAAACCCACTTCTTTAGCCCCCACTTGAAATGTCTAGCTTGCCTCTGGGCATCTCCAGCAGCCAATCTAGTGAACCTCTCCATGTACTCCCCAGAATTCTCTCGATCCAGCTGACATATCGACCCATACTCACGCTCATAACGTTGTTGTTCAGATGCCGGAAAATACCTGTTGTAAAAGATCTCACGAAAAGCAACCCAAGTACAAGTATCGGCAAAAGCATCGCCTCCAACCTGAGTACGCAAATGAGCTTTCCACCAGCTCAGTGCATCACCCTCTAGTTTAAACGCAGCAAGACGAGTCTTGAAGTTGTCGGGACAACCCAAAACTTGAAATAACTTCTCCATATGCGTAATCCAGTCTTCTGCCTCGGCAGGAGTGGCAGCAGACCGAAACGCAAGCGGCTTTAACTTAGTAAACCTTTCGATCCAAACATGAATCCCTTGGGGTATAGCATCACCACCACCACCACCTGAAGGTCCAGCACCATTCCTGATGTCATTGGTGATCTGAGTTCTCAAAGCAGCCGTAAGGTTAGGGAGAGCATTGGCCACAGCAGCAGTAATCATGGCCTCGAAGTTAGGGACATCGTCATCCGAGTTCCTACGGGTAGTCACCATCTGAACGATCGAGAAAACGATTAGCAAACGAAAACAAGATAGGTTACGGAAGAGAGTTACGCAGAAGGAACCTAATGTCTACCAATACCTCACATGTCCAAAAGTCCTAAACTCTAAAACTTGTAAGGTTGACATGTTAGGTCCCTAAACTATTCAAAATACTTAATAGAATCTCAAATGATGAATATTACTAATTTTGGAAACTTACTAAAAATGGAAAGTTACTAAAAATGGAAAGTTACTAAACAGCGGAAGTCTCAAATAAATAACCAAAGGAAAATAAGTCAACATGACTTAAGGTACATAAGTTCTTAAAAGACAGACATATCCAAACAAAATAACCGAAATAACGAATGTCTCGAAAAGTAACAAATCATATATCAAAACTAAGATCTCTAGGGTAAGTCCACACTCAGCACTCATATCCCGAAAGCAACCCCAGCTCCTAGCTTAGATACCTGCCGCAGGAAAAGAAAGTGCGGCTGAGCTTACAAAGCCCAGTGAACAGATATATATAATCGAACGCAAAAGATAACGAAAAATCAAAGGATACGATATAAGGTGCAAAGGGTATCACAAGACATGATCAAAGGAATACAAATATAAGGTAAGACAAATCAGAAGTCAATTCATAGTGTAAGGTAAGATGAATCAGAAAGTCAAATCAAGTCCAATTACCAAGCCCAAACAAATCATATCATAG
>BQNB010047875.1:0-42868 GCA_026074375.1 Tanacetum coccineum | reverse complement strand
CTTTCTCGATCGATAACGGACAAAAATTTTCAAATATAGGATTCGCGAAAATCAAAAATTGACGATTTTACTAAAGCTCGATTAAAATATAAAAGTAGTAGAAATATTAAATTACAGGAGTCACGTAGACGAAATAAAATCTAAAATAAGCTCAAATGGCTAAAATATGGCATTCGTTGCTTTCTCGATCGATAACGGAAAATTTCAAATATAGGATTCGCGAAGATCAAAAATTGATGGTTTTACTAAAACTCGACCAAAATGTAAAAGTAGAAGAAGTATTAAACTACGGGAGTCACGTAGTTGTAAGTAGTGCATTACAAGGAGTTCGGAGAACTCATTCAACCTTTCAAAGACCATGAACGAGTATCATAATTGGATAGGAAGCTTCTCAAGACAACTGGTCTTGATCATTCGACTTTTATAGGGACTCGACCTTATTACTGATCCCGAGAATCAGTTTGGAAGAAGAGATTACAAGAAACAATGACGAAACTTACTTTAGAAGAGTTTCTACGCATGTTCATGGCCGAGATTGCAAAAAAGCATGATGAACTCTCCAACTTAATCAAGGAAATACAAGCCTCCACGGATTTCGCATTAAGGAATTAATAAGCTTCGATCAAAGCTTTGGAGATCCAAGTTAGGCACATGAGCATTATTTTGCATAGAAAATTATCTGGGAATTTACAAAGCTCAACTGAAGTTAAGCCAAGAATTAATAATGAGACGATTTCTACTTCTGTTGAAATTGACAAGCCTTCAATATGTTGTATTGATGCTAGCCAATATGCCGTATCGAACCTACAAAACAAAAACTTATTTTCCGAGTCAAAGAAAATGATTGGAAATTCTTCAACTCGCTTGAATGATGATCACTGGGACGAATTGAAGGAAACCAATGGAGAAAAAGATCTGGAAGCTCATACAAAGCCTCTTGGAAAAGCCTTGTCTCGAAAGGAGAAAGACCCAAGGAGTTTTACTTTACCTTGTTTCATTAGAAATATGTGTTATAAAGCCTTAGCTGATTTAGGAGCAAGCGTAAGTGTTATGCCTTATTCAAAATATACTACTCTAGGATTAGGAGATTTGATTCCTACTAAACTAATTGTCAAATTGGCTGATAGAACAGTGAAACGACCCAAATGAATTATTGAGAATGTGCTAGTAGGTATTGATAAATTTACTTTCCCAGTAGAATTCATTATTTTAGATATCCCTGAGGATTTCAAGACCCCTTGATCCTAGGAAGACCTTTCTTGTCTACTCCTCATGCTATTATAAATGTGTTTAAAGCAAAGATAACTTTAAGCGTTGGGAATGATAAAAAAATATTAAAAGTAATAAACCTACTAGTAACATAATTAAGAAGGTCTATGCATTAGGATTGTTAAAAAGTAGGAAAATTGATTTAGAAGCTAGGCTAATGGGAGACGAGTTGAGGAAGAATAAACCGCAAGACCCTAACTTCGAGGATTTAATTGAACTAAATGATCCAAATGAACCCATAAAGCATAGGAGAAGTCAAATTAAGGTTTTTGTACCCATCATTGACAAAGATAAGGGTATGAATGAGCCCATAATTGAGGATATAGAAAGTAAGTTTGATAATATAGGAGATAATGAGGATAAATGCGAATACTTAGGCTTCTATAATTTTTGTCATCCTTAACTGAAGGTAAGTCTAACTTAAAGACTTTTCTGTAAACAAAAGTGCTTGCCGGGAGACAACCTGGAATGTAATTTTCAATTTTCATCGAGTCTGTCTTCTCAGACTATCTATACGACGTATCGAAACCCCATGAATATGGCGTATTGACCTTCTGGATGTTATCTAGTCTTTATTTTCAGCACAGTCTGTATGGTACAGTGTATTCGACACAAGTATCAATACGGCGTATCCTGGAGAATGGATACGACGTATCGACTTCCTATACAGTTTTAGGTATTTATTTCGAGTCTAACCAAACGAATACATGGAGATAGAAATGCATTTGTTTTTTGAGAATTTTATACAGGACCTCGCTGAATTGGAAATCGATGAATGTTGGTGGAGAATTTACAAATCTAGAAATCTTAAGGTGTTGGAGTCTTGAAATCTCAAGACGGCTATTCAACACACATCCTTGCTCATATACTCAACATGGAGAATCTACCAAGCAAAATATCAGGGGAGTTTCTCATTCTAATTCTTTTTAAATTCTCGTTTTTAATGTTTTATGGACGTTGTATAATTCAAGTGGGGGGATGGGAATTAGAATGCATACTTGTCCTATTTTTCACACCAAAATGCTTAAATTATGCTCAAATTTAAAAAAAATTCAAACATACTTTTGTAAAATTACTTGTTACATAACCCGCACACAATAACCCTTATTAGATATTGTGAGGATTTAACCTTATCCGTTTCCAAATCTTTACCCAAATTCCACAAAAATATGAGTGTGTCGGTGATGTTGTAAGACTTTAGAACTTGGCTTGGTATATCTATTCGAGACCACAATAATGAGTACTATGGATTTAGATGGAGTAACTTGTTTAAATTGATAAATTTTTAGGATTACACCCAAAAAGCCTATTCATGTTATTTTATTAACTAACTACACTGGTTAGTTAAATCCCCGTATAAACCCTTTGTTTACTTTCATCTTAAGAGTAAGATACCCCTAGAAAAACCAATAGAGCCAATCCTTTAGGAATTACATCAACTATCTATTTTGTTACACCTTTACACCTTAGCCTACCCTGTTAGATTATGTCCATTTATCAGTTGCTAGTTGCTTAAAGTGTAAAGTATGTATTTCCTGAGTCTTGTGTCAATTTTCTATCTTTAGTACGGTTGGGAAGAAATTTGCACGTTGCAAATGGGAATGTATAAAGTAGTCAAAACTCATGTATTTTTACTACCATCACAATTATTGGTACGTCCGAAGAATGAAGAATTACCGAAGGAATTATCCGGAGTTATTATGATCGTGAGGATGGTGAAATTACACCGAGTTTCGTAGTATAGTATAGCAAAAAAAATTTTTTTGAAAAAATGAGAAAAATCGCAACAAAAAAGAGAAGAAAAGTTTGGAGATAATCGCAAGATCTTAGACCGAAGGAATTATATGAAGGATTGATTATTCGTTGATACGTATTAAAAATCAATGATGTAGAGTATTGTATAAAGTGGTAGATATCGTTACTTGTCTTGTAAAAGTTTGTAAAGTATAGGATGATTGGGAAGTTGACCCGTGACAGGAACGCCAACTTAGGTTGTTGTTTTTGATCAATGATCAAGACGTTTGTAAATAGTTGTGTCTTTATCATGGTAACGGTCAGGAAAAAGTGTCTAGCAACTTATATCTTGGACTTAATCTATTTGTTTCGTAATTTTTGTTTAACAACAATTTAATTCCCTTTCCTAATCATTAACCACGGGTTTTACATGATTGAGGATTTGTACGAGTGTGCATGTCTATTCCATCATTACGGCCATGTATGCATGTCTCAGCTGCCTTATTGGTTTATTACTATTGGTGAAAGTTAGAAGATCCCTACCCTATATCATTCTTCATCCTAACCATTGGTTAAACTCGAATGAGGATGTGATCGAACACACATGTCTATTCCGTCATTACGGCCATGTATGTGTGCTTCAGCTGCCTTGTTGGTGTGGTACTTTTGGTGAAAGATTGTAGAATAATCAAACCCTAAGCCTTATAATAAAAAATTATTTTACCTTTATAAACTTGTTACTCCTTAGTTCTAGCGGTGGAGATGTGTATCCTTGCCAAGCTTATGATAGAATACTCGTCATGACCGAGCAATTAAGTGAATTAGTTACATGTTACCACATAGATTAGTTGAGTGATTTGAGTGATAGGATTCAAGTGGGGGGATATTTGATGACATCAAATAACGTCTATTTTATAGCATCATTTATCCCATGTAATTAACCCATTTTATATAATTATTGCAAAGAATTGTTAATTAATTGTTTATATTTGAGAATTGCAGTAATTATGGAGTACTTGGTGAAAGTTAACTAAAAGGCACGGATTCTGGAGCTTAAATGAGTATTTGAAGATAACTGTTCTGACAACCAATACGCCGTATCCATCAAGGAATATACGGCATGTCTGTGACTGCACTCACCAAAGACCACGAAGGAAACAAGATCCAATACGCCATATCCAGAAGAAGGTAATACACCATATTCAAGCTATAAGGAAATAAAATATTCTGGAAGATATTAAACGTGGTCCCTACACCAAGAAACCCCCTGATACGCCGTATCCAAGAATTTGGATACGCCGTATCGATCATATTCCAGACCCTATAAATAGAAAACTCAAAAACAAGTTTTAAGTGTGCTAAATCATATTCTCGATACCTAAATCATAAAAGTCGATTTTCAGACGAGAAGAAGAGCAGAAGAGGTCAAGCAACGCAATTAATTCTATAGGAGACAACGTGTAATTTCTTGTACACTTGTAATCGTTCAGTTTTTAGTATCATTCGTTAACTCGGTTAGTTTGCCTTGGCTAAATCATTACTTTTGTATTAATTATGATGTTTGAAGGCTAATACCTTTGGGTATTAGCCATTATTATAAAGATCTTAATGTTTGGTTTGTTTATCTCGATTTCTTAATTTATCATTGATTGCTTGTTTATGTTTATCAATTTATACTTGTTTACGTGCTTAAGTATGCGACCTATCATTCAACTAGATCTAGTGATACAAATCAAGTAATCTAGATGCCCGGATAGCTCTCCATATAGTGATTTATACATCTAGACCAATAGGATCACAATTAACGACCTATCTTTGCCCTTAGATTGTAAGCTTAGTTGGACCATAAGGTGACCTTGGTATCACCGAGTATGTTCTTAATTAATTGGTAAAGACTTGGTTAGTGGACTACTAGTGTATGAATTTCCATTAAGCAGTAAGTGGGTAAAGTCTCTATGAGCTAGGATTTAACAATATCACCATTGCTTTAATCCCTAAGATAGATTATAATCAGCAAATAAGGATGCTTTATGTGTATGCGTTTAATTGTGACATGATTCTACGTGTCTAGGTCTTAGGAAGAAGTACCGCCTAAGTCTTAAGAATGATATACCGCCTTGACATAAGAAATCATTGCATTAAATAATGAAGCCAACACTCTGATTAGATTAATAATGGTTAATACAGTTTTCTTATATTTGTCTAGACCGCTCTTTTATCTTCTGTTAATTTGCTTGCGTGTGTTTTAGTGTCTTGAATTAGTTTTAGTCATCGCCAAACCCGTGCCAGTCTCTCAGGCTGAAAACCCTCTATCCATTAGATTTAGGATTAACATAGGTTTATCATAGGTTTAGACTAGATTAGACTAACTTAGATTGGAAAATTAAAGTATTAATGAATTGAAAGTGTTTCTCGCTCTTAGTAATTGACACCCTACTTCTACAAAACTCCCACCAGCAAGGTACACTGGCCATTAAAGTGTTGTTTTTGGTTAAGTCGGCAAAATATAAATTTAAAACTTGAAACCATAAAATTAACACCACACGACGACACAATCAAGTTTTTGGCGCCGCTGCCGGGGAGTGAAAATTAATCTTGATTTTTATTTGATATTTTGGTTTTTAGCGTTAGATTAGATATAACCCTTAGAATTAGTGTAATTTAGATTAGTGTATAATTCTGTATATTTGCTTGTATATTTGTGTGTTTAATTGTTTGTGTATTTAATTGTTTTCCATAATACACTGTTCTGGTTGATAAAACGATACGGCATATCCACTTCCATTAGATACGGCGCATCCACCTTTCTATCCAATACAACGTATTCATTCAAAAAGATTAATACGGCGTATTCAGTTCCATTGAATACAAAGTATTGACTATCTGATATAGTAACAGATCTGGTTTTTCGCATTTAATTTCTGTATATCTATGTTTTCTTTCTCCTGAGCCCATCCTACTGATTGTTTATCCCTTGTTTTAGGTAGTGTATGACAAGAAGTTCTACTAAGGAACTATTTTCTCCTTTTAAGGATCCGGATTGAGAAATTTGATCATCTAGGAAGCACTTCAAGACACTAAGTCTTGACGAATCGAGAATGCCTGATTTCGATCTATTTTCAGACCAAGAAGAATTTTCGGAGGAAGAAGTTGCGGAAACAATGTCAGAAACTATGGAACAATACATGAGCAAAACTTGACCCGACTATGGATCGGGAGTTTCTAGGCCTAAGATTGAGGGCAAGGATAATTTTGAACTAAAAGGCCAATTTCTCAAGGAACTACGAACCAACACTTGTAGCGGTTTGGATCATAAAGATGCAAACAAACATATTGAGAAAGTTCTTGAGATCATGGATTTATTCCACATCCCTAATATTACTATAGACCAAGTGATGCTTAGAGCCTTTCCTATGTCCTTAACTGGAGTCGCAAGTCGTTGGCTAAGAAACAAACCATCTGGTTCGATTACAACTTAGGAAGATCTGAAGATAAAGTTTATAAGCAAATATTGCCCGCCTGCTCGTACTGCAAAGAAAATGGAGGAAATCAACAACTTTCAGCAAGAACCGGATGAAATCCTCTATCAAGCATAGGAGCGATTTAAAGAACTCTTGATGAAGTGCCCTCGACACTATTTAACAAAGATGCAAGAGGTAGTCTTGTTCTATAATGGATTAGATGTTCTAACTAGACAAATTCTTGATTCAAGAGGAGCCATACCATCAAAGACTGCTGCTGATGCGAAAGTAGCCATCCAAGAAATGGCTGAATACTCTCAAAAATGGCACAATGGAACATCTTAGACTAGAAGTACTGAAACTTTTGACGGATTAGCAGCCATACAAGCACAACTTAACAATCTTGGAAGAGAAATCAAAAAAGTGATTGAAAAAGTTTATGCTGATCAAGTTGGATGTGAACAATGTAAAGGTTCCCACTACACCAAAGACTGCCCACTCAAGGAAGAAGGGATAACACTGGAAGAAGCTTACTACACTTAGTTTGGTACACCTTTTCAAGGAGGGGGATATAGAGCAACTGCTTTGGGTTTCTACCAAAGGAACAATGCAAGGGATATAGAGCAACTACTATGGGTTTCTACCAAAGGAACAATGCAAACCCTTTGTACCAAGAATGAAGGCAATCTATGGAAGAAACCCTAAGCAAATTTATAGGGGAATCGACAAAAAGACATGAGGAAAACTCCAATTTGATCAAAGATATCTGAGCTTTAACGGATGCTTCTATAAGGAACCAAGGAGCATCAGTTAAAACTTTGGAGATCCAAATCGGGCAAATGAGCAACATACTTGATGTGCTGTCGTGTAGGTGTTACTTTATGAATCAAGTTTTACTATCTATATTTTGCCGACTTTACCTAAAACAACACTTTAACGGGCAGTGTACCTGGTCGGTGGGAGTTTCATGGTAAGTAGGGTGTCAATCACTAAGAGCGAGAAACACTTTTAAATTATATACTTTGGTTTTTTTTAATCAATGTTAGTCTAATATATGCTAAACCTATGTTAATCCAAAATCTAAGATATAAGGGGGGTTTTCAGCCTGAGAGACTAGCACAAGTTTTGTGGTGACTAAAATTAATTCAAGATACTAAAACACACGCAAGAAAATTAACAGAAGATAAAAGAGCAGTCTAGCCAAATATAAGAAAACTGTATTAACCATTATTAATCCAATCAGAACGTTGGTTTGTTTATTTAGTGCAATGATTACTTATCTTAAAGAGGCATATCATTCTTAAGATTAAGGCGATACTTCTTCCTTAAACCTAGACACGTAGAATTCTATCACAATTAACGCAGTCCGCAATAAAGCCTCCTTATTTGATGATATAACAATCCTTATAGGGATTAAAGCAATGGTGATCTTGTTAAACCCTAGCTCATGGAGACTTTACCCATTTACTGCTTAATGTAAATTCATACACTAGTAGTCCACTAATCGAGTTTTTACCAATTAATCGAGAACATACTCTTTGATCCCTAGGTCACCTGTCAGTCCAACTAAGCTCACAATCTAAGGGCAAAGATAGGTCGTTATTTGTGATCCTATTAGTCTAGATGTATAAATCACTATATGGAGAGCTATCCCGGCAACTAAATTACTTGGTCCGTATCACTAGATCCAGTTGAATGATAGGTCGCATACAAAAGCATGTAAACAAGTATATTGATTAACATAAACAAGCATTCAACGTTAAATTAAGCAATCGAGATAAAACAAATCCACACATTAAAGAAGAAAAACTACATATTAATGGTATAATACCCCAAGTTATTGAGCCTTAAAAATTTCATTAATTAATACAAACGTAGATTAGCCAAGGTAAACTAACCGCTTATAACGAATGATACCAAAACCTAAACGATTACAATAGTATAAATAAAAATTTTCTAGCACTAGTCTCCAATGAATTAAGTGCATTGGCTCGGCGACCGTCTATCAGCTCTTCTTCTCCCAGGAAAATCCGACTTTTAATGGTTTATGGTATCGCGAATAAGATTAACACACAAGAAACCTTGTTATATGTGTAGAATTACTATTTAAATGGAGCAATAAAAGGCGGAATAGGGTTTCAAAACAGCGTAACCCAAGTCTTGTATAAACGGCGAAATCGAGAAAATCTTATAGGTATTGACCACGTATGATAATCTTACCATAATATATTAATTCATATATTAGACTACTGCATATTGGTCTTTCTGGATACGGGCATATAGGATCATTCTCCTTAGTGGACTTGGGTGAGTGCATTCAAAGATAGACGTATCTTCCTTGATTGGATACGGCGAATTGATTATCAGAACAATTAATCTTTAAATATCTCATTAAGCTCCAAAATGCATGCCATTTAGTTAACTTACCAAGTACTCAAAATTACTAAAATTCTAAAATACAAACGATTAAGTAATAATTCTTTGCAATAATTATACAAAATGGTTTAATTACATAGGATAAATGATGCAATAAAAGTGACGTTATTTGATGTCATCAAATATCCCCCCTTGAATCCTACTTGTCCTCAAGTAGCCTTTAGAAGTTTATGAAAAAGTATTCTAAAGGAATTTATCTGTTTAAGCCCATTTATTTGAAATCTTACAAGGACACCAACCAAACACCCCCTGAAATAAATATTAAAACAGAAAACTCATATCACTCAACTAATCTATGTGGTAACATGTAACTAAATTCCTCAATTGCTTCGGAATAGAAATCATAATGAGTAATCTAACATAGGGCTTGCAAGGAACGACATCTCCACCACTATAGCTAGAGTAACAAGTTTATAACGGTAAAATAGGTTTTTATTTTAAAGCTTAGGGTTGATCATTCTACAATATTTCACCAAAAGTACCACACCAACAAGGCAGCTAAAGCAGACATACATGGCCGTAATGACAAAATAGACATGTGTGTTCGATCACATCCTCATTCGAGTTTAACCAAGGGTTAGGATAAAGAATAATATAGGGTAGAGATCTTTTAACTTTCACCAATAGTAATAAACCAACAAGGCAGCTGAGACATGCATACATGGCCGTAACGACGGAATAGACATGCATGCTCGTACACATCCTCATTCGCGTTAAACCCATGGTTAATGATTAGGAAAGGGAATTAAATTGTTGTTAAATAAAAATTACTAAACAAATAGACTAGGTCCAAGATATAAGTTGCTAGACACTTTTTCCTGACCGTTACCATGAAAAAGACACAACTATTTACAAACATCTTGATCATTGATCAAAAACAACAACCTGAGTTGGCATTCCCGTAACAGTCAACTTCCCAATCATCCTAAACTTTACATACTTTTACAAGACAAGTGGCGATATCTACCACTTTATACAATACTCTATATCGTTGACTTATAAGACGTATCAACGAATAATCGATCCTTTATATAATTCCTTTGGTAATTACGAAACGATTATCTTCAAACTTTCCTTCTCTTTTTTGTTGTGATTTTCTAATTTTTTCAATTTTTTTTCACTATAATATACTATGAAACTCGGTGTAATTTCACCATCTTCACGATCATAATAACTCCGAATAATTCCTTGGGTAATTCTTCATTCTTCGGACGTAACAATAATTGCGTTGGTAGTAAAAATACATGAGTTTTGACTACTTTATACATTCTTATTTGCAATGTGCGAAATTCTTCCCAACCGTACCAAAGATAGAAAATTGATACAACACTCGAGAAATACATACTTCACACTTTAAGCACCTAGCAACTGATAAATGGACTTAATCTAACAGGGTAGGCTAAGGTGTAAAGGTGTAATGAAACAAACAGTTGGTGTAATTCCTAAAGGATTGGCTCTACAGGTTTTTCTAGGGGTATCTTACTCTTAAAATGAGAGTAAACAAAGGGTTTATACGGGGATTTAACTAACCAGTGTAGTTAGTTAATAAAATAACATATAAAGGCTTTTTGGGTGTAATCCTAAAATTTTACCAATTTAAACAAGTTACTACATCTAAATCCATAATACTCATTATTGTGGTCACGAATAGATATACCCAGCCAAGTTCTAAATTCTACAACATCACCACACACTCATATTTTGTGGAATTTAGGTAAACATTTGAAAACGGATAAGGTTAAATCCTCACAATATCTAATAAGAGTTATTGTGTGCGGGTTATGTAACAAGTAATTTCACAAACGTATGCTTGATTTTTTTTAAATTTGAGCATAATTTAAGCATTTTAGTGTGAAAAATAGGACAAGTATACATTCTAATTCCCATCCCCCCACTTGAATTATACAATGTACTCGTTGTATAGATAAAACATTCAAAACAGGAATTTAAAAGAACTAGAATGAGAAACTCCCCTGATATTTTGCTCGATAGTTTTTCCAAGTTGAGTTTATGAGCAAATTGTATTGAACAGCCGTCTTGAGATTTCAAGACTCCAACACTTCTAGATTTCCAGATTGTAGATACTTCACCAACTTTGTCCATGTCTTTGCAGCGAGGTCTTGTACAACATCTAGGAAAAACATGCAAGATCCTATCTCGGGTATCTACGGTTAATTTAAATAAGCTAAATAAATTGTACCAGAAATCAATACGCCATATCCATAAATTAGAATACGCCATATCGAGAAACCTGTAAAAAGTATCTAAATACGATCCAGTCTGTTGAATACGTCGTATCATGTGCATGAATACGCCGTATTGACATAACGGACAATAATGTTTTAAAGTGCATAAAAATAAAGGACTGATAACGTCTAAACAATCAATATGCCATATGGTATGGAGCGGATATGCCATATTAGTGTCTGGGAAGACAAACTCGATAAAAATAAATAACAATCCGGGTTGTCTCTCGGGAAGTACTTTTGTTTACAGCAAAGTCTTTAAGTTAGACTTTTCTTCAGCTTCTCTCACACTTGAAATACTTCTCTCCTTCACTTCCGCTTTCTAATTTGGATAGGGCGCTTGGTTCTGAAATATACCCATGAGCTATGGTGCTGAACTTACTGCCAATCTTGCTTCTATCATACACAAACAAATCAAAACATCATATCATAATATATGCATCAAAAGACATTGGTACCCTGTTTTAAAGTTAAATACATCATTGTTGGGATTAAAAGACTTCTTGGTGATCTTAGAGTTTACTGCTGTTACGTTAATGTTGCTGGTGTATAAGTTACTGATGTTCGTGCAAAGTTAATGCTGCTAGTACAAAGTTACAACTGCTGAGAAGATTAAGACTGCTAGATGAGTTTCTACTGTCAGAAAAAGGATAGAGATAAAGATTGATTGGAGAACAAGATTACTTACGTGATAAGCATGAGTTAATTATGGAATAGATTATGGTGAATATTCTGAGTTTTAGGAATATATTGTAAATCAACCAGGACTCCTTGGTGTATAAAAGGAGGTCCTAGGGTATAGAGTTAATATGTTAAGTTCTGTTAATCAAAAAGTCGATAAGTTTGGTTACGTAAAATTATTACGTTTTGCGAATAAGTACGTTTAGGCATACCCGGAACCACAAAAATAATTCTACGCTTCAACAAATACCCACATTTATACCCAATATATAAAAGTTACAAAAATATATCATATGTATCATACATATGCCGAATTTGTAGCAATGTATACAAGATAAATGAGAAAAGAATCTTCCAAGTAGTCTTTGTACATCCTATCTCTATTAATCACACCCATACCATGTTTCCTTGACCAAAGACCATGACCAAGTCTTCCTTAAGACCATGAACCTTGTCTTGGACTACTATTGCACCTTTTGACCACCTAGTACCCATATAATACAAGTATCTATAGCAAGAAGATAACATATAGAACATCCAAAAGCACATTAGCTAAAATCACAAAATTCCTCCCTTTGGCTCTCCTTTAGGCCACGACAAGAAACACCCCTTTTGGATAATCCATAGCAATTTTTCTACAACCCATACACACTTATACACATTTATCCTAAGATATTCTAAGGTATTTCCAAGCATTGGCTAAGCATTTTCAAGTATTAATCAAGTGAAAGGAAGTTAGGGCTTAATTAAGAAAACTAGGGTTCTCTTTGGTGCAAGCTTTTGATTTTTATCTAAACAAGGGTTTAGATTACATTGATCATCATCATCATACACCATAAGGTCATCTAAAACCCTTTATGTTCTTTCAATATTCATTTTATGCATATGTTAGTTCTATTATAGCTTAAATTACCATTAGGACTTTTAAACATGTAAAAATGAGTTTTGAGCGTGTTTTGAAAGCAATATAAATGAGCAGAAAGTTTGGCACGCCAAACGAGGATCAAGTTTTCATAAAATCTGAATTCAGGCTTTAATATAGATAAGAGCTAGCCGAGATAACGTATTGATATATGTAGAGTCTCAAACTCTTACTAACGAAAAAGTTTAGAACGAATAAGAGTATATAATTCGAGGTATAAGAATCCAGCATTCTTTTAAGTAGTAGTTTCTGATAGAATTTTAAGATGGTATTTTGCGGCACTTCAGAGTCCGTTTCGGCCTTCGGCCGAAACATGGAATTCTTCGGAAGGTCGTTTACTTCTGCCCGCAAGGTTCTTTAAGTACTAAAAGCGAGTGATAAACGGGTCGTAAGCGGGGCAAAAATCTGGCTTTTTGGTAATAAATACACTGCAACAATCTATGCGACTGGCTGTTTGCCCATTTCGGTCCGAGATTCGGGTCTCGAACAGAACTGGAAAGTTGTTCAAAATGTCTTTTCGCATAATTCCTCTTTAAACCCAGTCTGAAAATGTTATATTAGTGGGTCATTATATCGGGTCAGACTTAGAAATAACTAATATACTACCAGATAATAACACTACCAGGAGAAACTAATATACTACCAGTAGTAATAACACTACCAGGAGTAACTAATACACTACCAGTAGAAAAACACTACCAGGAGAAACTAATATACTCCAGTATAAAAACACTACCAGAGAAACAAATATACACCATAGTAATAACACACCAGTAGGAACTACTAACACTACCAGGAGGAACTAATACTCTACCAGGAATAACTATAATTACATTATCCAGATATTTATAAATGTTTTACAATTATAAATATGTTTTTACTAAAACGATTAGTCGGTGATTATGCTATATAGAATATTACGTGGTTATCAAAGTGCTATAATACTAGGGAGTTTCATAATGAGGCCTCTTCGGATGGCGTATCGACGAGTTGTTGGATTTACGATTTAAAGTGTCCTAACTCCTCGTACGTCATGTCATGACCTCTTTAATTATGATAGCCCGAACGATAGTACGATATAACAACTATAAGATTATATTCAATGTTATTAATTAAAGTACTTGAGTACTGATACGACCCATATTTACTTAGGTTGCTTTCGGATATTTCCGTGATACATTTTCTGCCATTTACCTGATTATTTCATCACTTCACTCCTAAGGTGAGTTCATAGTCTCGCATTTCAATCTTTTCAATGTTTTATAAACCCGCGAGGGGAATACATGCTCTTTTACAAACTCATATATTTTACTACAGTACAATTACCTTTCAATACTTTGTGAGTTCATAGTCTCGCATTTCAATCTTTTCAATGTTTTATAAACCCGCGAGGGGAATACATGCTCGTTTACAAACTCATATATTTTACTACAGTACAATTACCTTTCAATACTTTGTGAGTTCATAGTCTCCGCATTCAATCTTTTTAATGTTTATAATAAACCCGCGAAGGGTAATACATCTCTTTTACAAACACCATAAATTTTTTACTACAGTAAAATTACCTTTCAAATACATTGTGAGTTCATAGTACTCGCATTCTCAATCTTTTTAATGTTTTATAAACCCGCAGGAGAATAACATGCTCTTTTACAACACTCATATATATTACTGACAGTACAATTTACCTTTTCAATACTTTGTGAGTCATAGCCCCCATTTCTAATCTCCTTGTTTTTATAAATCTAGGGGTGGAATTACATCTTGTTTTACTACGGACACAAGTTTTTGTTTTAAACTTAAGCTATCCAGATTATTTACCTGCCTATTATTGACTTTAAGTTACCACAGTGCCATCTAAGTCCCTACATATCAAGAACCGTCAATTACCACTAATTGTGAGCACTAGTGTGAGGATAGATCTACGGGACTATACAATCCCTACCTTGAATTCTGGTCACAAGTTGACATGGTGCATTTAACATTGAAATAACTGTAGGTTGTTTTGGCAGACACCCTACCCACTTGGGGCAAAAACAGTTAAGGCTTCGGGGTCATGAGCTTAGTGCAATAATATATATTTAGACTTGATGAATGTGTTTCTCTTGTCTACATTACTTGTTTTTGTACCTACGGAATATTACTAGTCCCCCAATTACTTTGATCTGTGGACCACTTTTAAATACTTCTTGATTTACTGAATCACTACTGGCTTTCGGATGATTTCGGAAATAACAACTTTTAAATGTTGTAACACTATTTTTTTTTTTGTTTTTTTTTTTTTTTATTTTTTTTTTTTTTGTTTTTTTTTTTTTTTTTTTTTTTCTTTCTTTAAAATATTTTCTTAAATATTTCAATACCGCTTTTTAACTTAAACCTATGAATATTCCACCAACATATTGTTGACGTTTTAGCATGTATTTTCAGGTTACTATTTTGCTACTAAGCCATTGAGAGCATTCGTGTCGCGCGGATATAAATAATTTTGAAGCATAATAACATGAAGTAGCTATTTGACAACGTTTTGACAATGTTTTCCTAATACATTATAAATGAACCAATTAACTGTGACATTTTTAATTAAATTGAATGTGACATTTTATTAAACGTCTCTTTTGAGGTCGTTTTCCGTGACTTGTGTTTTGTGCCCTGAAGTAGCACCCCAATGTTACCATTCCGCTGCGTTGTCCCGATTTTTGGGGGTGTTACAAGCTACAAACTGTCCACCAGAGATAAGAGCCCCGGTCTTCCTCCCAGCAACAAACCTCCTCAAATATCAGGCCAACAAGTAAGGGATGTTGTTGGGATTAAAAGACTTCTTGATGAGTTACTGCTGCTAAGGTTTGTGTTACTACTGCTAGCATAAAGTTAGTGTTCTTCATTAACTTTAATGAAAAATATGCTAAGTAGTTAGTACTACCAGTGTAACTTAGTTACTACTGATAGTGTAACTTAGTACTGCTAGTGTAACTTAATACTGCTAGTGTATATTAGTACTGCTAGTTACTACTGCTAGTATATGTTAGTATTGTTAGAGTAAAGTTAGTACTGCTGGAGAAGATTGAAGAAAATATTCTAAGTAGTTAATGTTGCTTGTACACAGTTAATGCGCTGGGTGTATAAGTATACACTGTAGTGTTAAGTAGTTAATGGCAGCTATTACAAATTACAACGCGTAAAAAGATTAAGACTGCTAGAAGATTTTCTATTATCAGAGAAAGGATAAAGACTGCTTAGAGAAAAGATAAAGATGGATTGGAGATCAAGATTACTTAGTTGATAAGGATTGTTATTTATAGAATAGATCTTTGAGAATATTCTGAGTTTTAGGAATATATTGTAAATCAACCAGGACTCCTTGGTGTATAAAAGGAGGTCCTAGGGTATAGAGTTAGGTGTCAAATCTATCAATACTGTAAATCAAAAGTGTCATTCATAGCTTTAAGGTTTTGTAACCCTAATACTAGGAGAGTATTCATATTATTTGTAATAATAATATTGGAGCTTTTATTATTGAATTATATTGTTTTGTGATACTGTTTCATTAAAGAATTCTTCTTATTGATCAAAGATTAGAATCCGCATAATCTTTGGTATACTTTACAAAGTTTCTATCATAGTTGTGTAGGATCTATCTTGCATAACTAAACCTTATACAAGCTAAGGAATTCAAGATCTATTCAAGTGGGATCAACAAGTGGTATTAGAGCTTGTGATAAGCTTTGAATAAGAAGGACATGTCTGAGTACACAAGATCTCTTTTCTAGAAGAGATGGATCAAGACTCAGCACATATAGTGGTTGCATCAAAAGTGCCTATGCTCAAACCAGGTGAGTATGAGCTTTGGAGGATGAGGATAGAACAATACATCTAGATGATTGATTATTCTCTATGGGAAGTCATATAGAATGGTAATGCACCTCCAATAACAAAAGTTATTGAAGGTGTTGAGACTATAATTGCTCCTACAACTGCTGAAGAAAAAGCACAAAGGAGACTAGATTTGAAAGCAAGAAGCACTTTATTGATGGGCATCCCTAATGAACATAAACTGAAGTTTAACTCCATCAAAGATGCCAAGTCATTGCTGCAGGCTGTTGAGAAGAGGTTTAGAGGGAATGCTGCTACCAAGAAGACTCAGAGAAATCTTCTAAAGTAGCAGTATGAAAATTTTACTGCATCTAGCTCAGAGGTGCTAGATCAAACCTTTGATAGGCTTCAAAAGTTTATCAGTCAGTTAGAGATCCATGGTGAAAATATCTTACAAGAAGATATGAATCAGAAGTTCTTAAGAAGTCTATCACCAGAATAGAACACACATACTATTGTGCGAAGGAACAAGCCTGAGTTAGATACATTAAGCTTGGATGATCTTTTCAACAATCTAAAGATCTATAAACCAGAGGTCAAAGGGACATCAAGCACAAGCACAAACACACAAAATGTAGCCTTTGTGTCCTCAAACAATACCAACACTACAAATGGAGCAGTTAATACTGCTCATAGTGCTACAACTGCTAACACTCAAGCTACTACTATAAACTCAACAACAATTGACAACTTGAGTGATGTTGTCATCTATGATTTCTTTGCAAATCAACCAAATAGTCCATAACTTAACAATGAGGACTTGCAAAAAATTAATCCTGATGATTTAGAAGATATGGATTTAAGGTGGCAGATGGCTATGCTAAAAATAAGGGCAAGGAGATTCTTGAAAAACACTGGAAGGAAGTTGTCTTTAAATGGTACTGAGACCATTAGGTTTGATAAGTCCAAGATGGAGTGTTACAACTACCACAAAAGGGGACACTTTGCAAGAGAATGCAGGGCTCCAAACAACTAAGAAAACAGGAATAAGGAGAACACAAGAAGGGTTGTGCCAGTGGAGACAACTACTTCTAATGCTTTGGTGTCTTGTAATGGTCTTGGTTATGTTTGGAGTGATCAAGCAGAAGAAGGCCCAACTAACTTTGCACTCATGGCATACTCTTCTATAATTTCTAACTCTGAGGTATTTACTGACTTAAACTGTTCATCATCTTGTTTAGAAAATGTTAAAAATTTTAAAGAACAAAATAAACAATTGTTAAAAGACTTAAGGACATCTAAGTTAAATATTATTGCTTACAAAATAGGTTTAGAGTCTGTAGAAGCAAGGCTTCTAGTTTATAAGAAAAATGAGTCTGTTTATAAGGAAGATATTAAAGTCTTAAATCGTGAGATTCATTTAAGAGAAGTAGCCATAATAGAGCTTAGGAGGAAGTTGGATCTGGCTCAAAAACAAAAAGATGAAATTTAGTTAACAGTAGAAAATTTTGAGAATTCATCTAAAAACTTAAGCAAACTAATAGACTGTCAGATAGTTGATAAGTGCAAAACATGTTTAGGGTATAATGCAGTTCCACCTCCCTATACAGGAAACTTTATGCCTCTAAAACATGATTTGTCATTTACTAGCTTAGAAGAGTTTGCAAGTGAGCCTATAGTTATTAAGCCTGTAGTTGTGAACAGTGAAGCTAAGGCTTGTGTAGACAAACCTAAGATTGTTAGGAAGAACAATAGTTCTCCAATTATTAAGGATTGGGTATCTGATAGTGAGGAAGAAAATGTGCCTCCAAACAAGAATGAAAAGAAAACGGTTAAGTCTAGTTTTGCTAAAATAGATTTTGTTAAATCTAAAGAGTAAGTAAAATCTCCTTGGAAAACAATTTTTAAACAAGGTAATCAAAATAGGCTGAACACACATAGTCCTAGAGGACACCAAATAAACTGGAATTACGTGATGTCTTAAAAATTAGGAAGTAATTTTGAGATGATTAACAAAGCTTGCTATATATGTGGAAGTTTTGATCACCTACAGAATGATTGTGATAACTAAAAGAGACAGTTTAATAATAAAAAGGTGATAAAACCAGTATGGAACTACACTCAAAGGGTGAATCACCAGAATTTTTATAGAATGACTCATCCAAGTCCTAAAAGGAACATGGTTCCAAAAGCAGTATTAATGAAGTCGGGCCTAGTATCACTTACTACTACTAGACCAGTTAGTACTGCTCAACCCAAAACAACAGTGAATAGTGCAAGACCAATGGCAAATGTTTTTAAAAAAGCACATTCAACTGTTAGAGGGCCCATTAACAACAAAACAACATTTAAAAACAGTAATTTTAATCAGAGGGTTAATACAGTTAAGGATAAAAATGTTAATACTGCTAGTCCAAAAGCAATATTTAATGCTGTTAAGGGAAACGATGTAAATACTGTTAGGGCCTCAGCTTGTTGGGTTTGGAGACTAAAGCAAACAATTTTAGACCATGTTTCCAAACACAACAGTGCATTAATGAAATTTAAAAGATTTGATTATATTGATGCACAAGGCAGATCCAAGTCAGTAATGGCTTGGGTCCCCAAAAGAGACCGACTTTCTTACCTTATGTGCAGAGCAATCCACAGTAATATTTGCAAGAGAAAGGAGTAATTAAAAGTGGATGCTCAAGGCACATAACAGGGAACATGTCCTATCTTACTGACTTTGAAGAAATTGATGGAGGATATGTTGCCTTTGGAGGTAACCCCAAAGGAGGGAAAATCACAGGCAAAGGTACAATCAAAACTGGTAATTTAGATTTTAAAAGTGTGTATTTTGTAAAAGAGTTAAAGTTTAACCTCTTTAGTGTCTCACAAATGTGTGACAAAAAGAATAGTGTTCTCTTTAATGACACTAAATGTATTGTTTTATCTCCAAACTTTAAGTTAACTGATGAAAGTCATGTTTTACTTAAAGTTCCTAGAAAGAACAATATGTATTGTGTTGATTTAAAGAATATTATTCCTAAAGCAGGTTTAATTTGTCTTTTTGCAAAAGCCACATCTGATAAATCTAAACTTTGGCATAGAAGGCTAGGACACTTAAATTTCAAAACTATGAATAAATTGGTTAAGAGAAATCTAGTAAGAGGTTTGCCTTCCAAACTTTTTGAAAATAATCAAAACTGTGTTGCTTGTCAAAAAGGAAAGCAACACAAAGCCTCTTGTAAGTCCAAAATAGTAAGCTTAATCAGCCAACCTTTACATATGTTGCACATGGATTTGTTTGGTCCAACATTTGTAAAAAGCCTAATGAAGAAGATGTATTGCCTAGTTATCATAAATGATTATAGTAGATTTACATGGGTTTTCTTTCTAGCTACTAAGAATGAGACTATCGACATTCTTAAGTCATTTATAATAAGGATAGAAAATCTAATAGATCACAAAGTTAAAGTGATAAGATGTGATAATGGAACTGAGTTCAAGAATAAGGAGATGAATCAGTTTTGTGAGATGAAAGGTATTTTGAGACAATATAGTGTAGCTAGAACTCTTTAACAAAATAGAGTAGCTGAGAGGAGGAATAGGACACTAATTGAGGCTGCTAGGACTATGCTAGCTGATTCTAAATTGCCAACTACTTTTTGAGCAGAAGTAGTTAATATTGTGTGCTATGTACAGAATAGAGCATTAGTAGTTAAGCCTCATAACAAGACCCCATATGAACTTTTTCATGGTAGAACACCAACTCTAAGCTTTTTGAGACCATTTGGGTGTCCTGTTACTATTCTTAATACCATAGATCACTTAGGCAAGTTTGATGGTAAAGCTGATAAAAGTTTCTTTGTTGGGTACTCTTTGAATAGTAAAGCCTTTAGAGTATTTAATAGTAGAACAAAGATAGTGGAAGAAAACTTGCATATTAGGTTTAGTGAAAATACACTTAATATTAAAGGTAATGAAACATATTAGCTTTTCGATATTGATGCACTAATAAAGTTAATGAATTATAAGCCAGTTGTTGCAGGAAATAAGTCAAATGGTAATGCAGGTACACAAGCATGTGATAATGCAGGTAAAGCTAAAATGGAGATAGTACCTAGAAAAGATTACATTCTGCTACCATTATGGACTACTGATCCACCATTTTACCAAGATCCAAAGAGCTCTCCTAATGATGGATCCAAACCTTCAAGAGATGACGAAAAGAAGGTTGATGAAGATCTAAGAGAAGAAAGTGAATGTAAAGATCAAGAAAAGGAAGATAATGTTAACAGCACTAACAATGTTAAAGCTGCTATCACAAATGAGGTTAATACTGTTGGTGGAAAAACAAGTATTAAACTTCCAGATGATCTAAATATGCCTGAATTAGAAGATATTGTCTATTCAGATGATGATGAAGATGTTGGTGCAGAGGCTGACATGAACAATTTGGATGCATTTATGCCTGTCAGTCTTATTCCAACTACGAGAGTACACAAAAATCATCCAGTTGAACAAATTATTGGAGACTTGAATTTAGCACCTCAAATAAGAAGAATGACAAAGAATTTGGAGGAATATGGTGTTGAGTTTAAAGATCTAGGCTTAGTCTAGGATTAACAACATCAATGAACATAAAATATGTATAGCGGAATTAACATAAGAACAATGATATTGTAACAAGATTTTACCAAACATTCACCACAACCCCAATATTATTTGATCAAGATAATACGGTTACATCAACAAACTGTAACAGGGATTAAGGAAAAAGTCTTAGGATCTAGTTTGGCTTTTAAGTTTTAGCTAATTAGATTTTGTGCTATCTATGCTTATTTTTCTGAATTGCTAATTCAACGCCTCAATTTAGTTTGTTTAAAAGTACTTCTAGCATAGGAATTTTCTTTGCAATCATATATAAAGCATCTCATAAGCTTCCTAAACTCTTGTCCTTTTTTTACATTAAGCTTACTTTTGAGCTCATTATAGCTGTTTTGGTAAAACATAGCCAAACCCCCTAGTTTCTGTAACAAGCTTATTTATAAGGCTCCTTTTTGAGCTTATCTTTTGAGTTTCATCAGACCATAGTGCATTTGTTAAAGTTGTTCACCCTAGATTCCTTTACAACTTAGATCTTCAAGTTTTTAGTGATAGAGCACTTTTTAGAAATTTGTAGCATAAAGTTGGACTTTAGTTGTTATCGGGTAAGACGCTCAGGGACCATTCTCGTAAATTCCCTGTTTAGGTTGTTTTCACAGTTAATCCTTGCCCTTAAAATATTTTAACCCCGTTATGCCTTAAGTCCTTTTCACATTCGTCCCAAGTAGTATTTAATTAGCTTACCATAGTTTAATTTAATAATTTAAGGGTTAGGTTTTTAATTAGTATCAATTAAACTTTTATAAAAAAAATAAAATTAGGGCTTTTAATTTTAGAAAATTTTCTGCACATTTTCTTAACAACAAAGTAAGTTTTTATAAAATTTTAAGACTTTATTTTTAATAGTTTTATAGTTTTTAATTCAAAAATAATCAAAGAAAAAATGTTTTTCTTTTTCCTAAAATTTTCTTTTGTCTTAACTTAAGTGATTTAGAAATTTAAGTTAACACTTATAGGATTTAAAATTTAGTTAACATTCTAATTATCACGATTTATTTGTTTCCCGTATTTGTTTAATTGTCTAAATTGCTTTTATTTAAGTAGATATAGATTAGCAAAAAAAAATATCTTTGCTTCATTCAAATCAGAATCCGAACTTAAAAACGAGGTTTCAATTTCGCTAGTCGTTGGGGAAACGACCCGGGTGATCATACTTACCCGGTTAAACTTACGTATATTATATTATATATATATATTTTTGAGAGTGAATTTTATCAAGGGTAACTTGGTAATTTTCTTAATTACTCTTCTAAAGTATAATCTTTTATATATAATTTACGTGTGTTAAAACTGCAATCAGTTTTTGGCGCCGTGTTAGCCTAGGTACGGGGACTAAAGTGTTTAATAGTTCCTTCGTTTGTGTTTGTAGATTTGGTTTGAAGATTCCTTACACCAAAGAATGTTTTGCATTTTTTGTTTTATAATTCAAAAATCCAAAAAAATCATAAAATATAAAAAGTAAAAAATATTTTCCTTTTCTTTTTAGTATAAGTAAAAGATATAAAAAAAACAAAAATCGAAAACAATAAAAAAATTGTCCTTTAAAAATCAGAAATAAAATAAACAAAGTTGGTAATCGAACACCAACATATAATATCTTCTATTGAGATATTATCATTTCAATTTCCGGGAACTTGCATTTGTATCCAAATCGTAATCAAAGATTTAACACTTGCCATTTTGACTCTACCAAATAACGGCTCACCTTGAAGAGAAATTTTCAAGAGCTATCCGTGAAGTAGTTGATTATTAGTTAAAGTCTCTTTCGTGTAACACGTTAAAATATCATTTAAAAAAAAAATAATAAAAAAATAATAATAAAAAATATGTAAAGTTTTGCTTATGATTTTTAGTTTTTTCTTTATAAATGCGCACCAAATGTGATCATAAGTTAGTTTAATATAATACGAAATCGTATCGCAATCTCTAAGGAAAGTTCGAGAACACAAAAATCTTCCGGTAGAACCAATTGATATGACAAAACGTTGTTCCACTGCAGACATCGTACGATTTCCAAATGTTACAAGCACCATCCAAGGGTATGAAGATGCTATAGTATATTCCACCGATCAATGCTAAACAAATTGTCGAGCTTAAACAACCTTTAGAATCAAGTCTTTGAGTGCAAAGTAAATAAGTTTAACGGGTAGACAAGGACCCTCCAATCACCTTCTATTTTTTCAACCAGGTCACTTCAACGTTATACATCCAGAATTTCCGAACACTCGGTAAAGGCTTTAGCTTTCCCCATTTTTCTAGACGGTGAAGCCCGATATTGGTTAGACAAGGAACCTCCTAATCCAATTCTTCACAATGGTACGACCTTGTTTCAAAATTCATAAAACCAATTCTTCCCCACCATCGAAAACAACTTACCTCCGAAACAAAATCACCAATTTTTTCCAAACAAACGAAAACCTTCAACGAAGCAAGGAAAAACGTTTTAAAAGACTACCCTTCGTTAATGTTCCCACCATGCTTCGTCGGAACGAACTCCACTCGATATTTTTACATTTCTTTGGAATTCAAAAACGATCAAGATGCCTTAGATTCCGCCGAGGTTGCAATTTCTAGAAAAGATGCCTCAAGATAGGTTAGCGATTATTAAAGCAAGTCAAAGTTTGTTACTCAAGAATCGAGCTAGTTGATCAAGAGTGAGTAGGAATGCACCTCTTCTAATTCTTGTCACCTTCTAATAATTCCTTTTGATAACAACAAATAGTCCCTGCTTATCTCGATGATAAATGGACTATTAAGGATGACCAAGAGGTGTGAATGAAATGAAAGCTTTATAGTTTGTTCTACTCCCCCCAGCACCAGTCAAAGCGATGAGGAAGTATGTGTTACTTTTGGATCGAATCATAAATTATAACCATTGTTCCGTTAACACGAGTGGAAACGATATTCCCTTTTTCATACAACATCCAACAACATTTCAACAAACCGCAGCTGTTGAGCGAATTTTTCATCCACGAAACCAACCATCCAATTTGGCAAGACAAATGAACCACTACCCCGGGTTTCATCAACCGAATGTCCAGAAACAACCAAAACTGCTATCAGGAACCAATTCTAACATTACCAAAACCGTGGAGTGCAACTTTAATCTAAACCCGTTAAAACAACAAAATCAAGGTTTAACAGCTCCAACATACAAACACCAACCAAACCAATCAACCACCAATCAATCAAGTTTTACCTTACCAACCTCCAACAAATAGTGTTTTTAAAATGGATTTTGAAAGCTACGTCAAAGCAAACGATGCAGACATTGAGAATGAGCAAAATCAAATCAATGATATGCAAATCAAATGGCAGAATGTATACAAGTTTGTTAAACAAAAAAAGACCTTTGCAGCAATATTAATGAATTAGCAAAACCAATCAAACCTTCAAGTTCAAATTCTTTACAAGCAATAACCATCTCGCAAACCCAAGAAATGAAGCCAAGGCAAGTACAAACTCGTAGGTGTTGTTTACATACTATGGACCTCCCGATTCCACCGCCGGTGGTGGAAAAGGAAAGTGAGGTGACAAAGGATACGGAGCAACAAGCACCGAAAAGACATCCCTACCTCCTCCAATCGTCCAAAACAAACCAAAGACAAAGAACCAATCGGAGAACCTTATTTCGTTGCAAACAAAGCCAAACCTAATTGCCTTAACCCTGCAAGACTTGCCAAAGAAAAGAATTCGTTAAAAGGATGATATCCCTGCTTCAAAGTTAAAGGAAATTCTTTCGTAATCTTCACTCTGAGCTATAAGTAACGCGGATGCTCCCTCATTATATGCCAAAGTTGCATCCGACCGTTAAAAAGATGCTTAATAACAAAAGACAAGTTAATTGATTAACCAAAACAACACCGTTGAATGAAAATAGAAGTGCGTTGTCCTAAAAAACATCCAAAAAAGACTAGTGACCCCGTCCGATTTCTCATACCAGTGTGCTTTTTCAGAGTTCGCTAGTTAATTAGCCCTTACCGATTTAGTGCTAGTATCAATTCTCATCTCATGCCTTATATCCTCTATTTGGAAACAGCTTCAACTCTCAGGCCTAACCGAAACAAAAATGGTATTAAAATTTAAGCCGACCCGTATAATTATCCAAACCAACAGTGTAGCTAAAAATGTTTTGTCAAAGAAGGAAAATTTACTTTTTTCCCGCCGACTTTGTTGTACACCTCTTGCATGATTTTATAGCCGATTCCTCGGAGAACCATTGAAACTCGTAGATAACCCTTTCTTAGGACGGCTCCTTGCTTTAATCGATGTTTACGAAGAGAGAAATTACTCTAGAATGGATGATCAATCATTTAACCTTAAATTGTGATACACCTTCCATTTCAAACAACAATCCACTCGAATCATTGAGAAGGTTGAATCTAATCTATGCTACTTGTGAAGAGTACTCACAAAGAAGTACTTGGATTTTCCATTCCGTTGCTATACAAAACAATCTTCTCACTAACTTTAACAACCATTGTTTCCCACTTCATCTCCAACCTTACCTCAATTTGATGAAAGCGATTTCTACTCTTTGGGAAGCCGATGCTTTATAGCAATCGATGATGAACCCAATTTCACCAGTTTTAAAATCTAAATTAACTAACTTTTGAATCCGGAGAGGGTGACATTCTCATCTTGATGCACTCTCAATAGAGAACCATTATCCTTCACTAGATCAAGGAGCCTTTCTCACCTGAATTCAAAAAGATCTTAAAAGTTATTTGAACCCAAAGAAGTCTTCAGTCGAATATGCTACTTCTTATGAACCAAAAGATGAAATTCCCAAAGTCAAACTTAAAGAGTTACCTCCGCATCTCGAGTATACGTTTTTAAAGGAAAATAACAAGCTTCCAGTTATAATTACAAAATGATTGAGCCAAGATTAAAAGACCTCACTCATTAAACGTTTTGAAAAATCGAAAACAAGCAATTGCTTATGGAAACTTTCTGAAATCGCAATGAATAGATCCATAAGTATTTGGCTCACACAAAATCCATTTAGAAGATGTTATACCTTCAGTCCAACATCAAAGTGAGTTTTTAACCCTAACATCCACCACGTCATCAAGAAATAAGATAGAAAAACTCTCTTGACGCGGGATTGATTGTATCACCGATTACAGATAGTTTCACATAGAGTTAGTCCGTCCCATTGGGTTCCCAAAAAAAGGTGGTATGAACGTTGTCACAAACGAAAGAAAATGAGCTGTGCCTACAAGATTATCCACGGGATGGAGAGTTTGCACATCGTTTATCGTAAGTTAAACGAAGCAACATTGTTAAGACCATTTTCCGTTACCAAACATTGTGGACCATAAGTTAGAGCGATTAGCCGGCAAACGAATTTTATTGTTTCTTAGATGGTTTTTCAGGGTATTTTCCAAATCCAATTGATCCTAAAGATCAAGAGAAAACAACTTTTACGTGCCCTTCTGAACAACTTTCGGTAACCGTCGCATGCCCTTCGGTTTGAGCAATGCCTCCTGGAACTGTTCAACGTTGTATGAAGACCATTTTTCACGACATGAAGAAAAAAACAATGGAAGTTTTTATGGAACATATTTTCAGTTTTTTTTTTGAGATTCTTTTTTCCTCGTGTCTTGACTAATTTAGACAAAATGCTTAAAGAGGGTGAAACACCAAATTATGCACAAAATTGGGAAAGAGCCATTTCAGGTTAAAGAGGGCATTGATTTAGGACATAAGATCTCTAGAAAAGGAATTGAAGTCGATAAGGCCAAAGTTGATGTAATTTCTAAGCTACCTCACCCGACAACCGTCAAAGGAATCAGAAGTTTTCTCCGGCATGCTGGATTCTATCGAAGATTTATCAAAGACTTTTCCAAAATCTCTCGACCCATAACCCATCTCTTAGAGAAGAACACTCCTTTCATTTTTCGGAAGATTCATCTTGCTTTCAAACATTGAAAAGATTAACCGAAGCTCCAATTCTCTTGCTCCGATTGGACCACCTTTTGAAATCAAGTACGATGCAGTGAATTATGCAATCGTGTGGTCCAATGGCAGAGAATTGAGAAGCCATGTTTCGGACCAATTCATATTCAAGTACGACCCATACTGACGGCAGAATCAAACTAACAACAACCGAGAAAGAGATGCTTGCATTTATTTTAACGCGTTTGAGCAGTTCGATCAACACATAATCATAAACAAGAGTGTTGATTACACCAGACCATCTCCGCATTTGAAAAATAGTCATTTCAACAAAAAGAAACGCCAAAGCACGATTGCTTAGATGGGTCTTACTCTTCAGAATTTGATCTTTCAAAGTTATCAATACCAAGGAGCTGAAACTATGCAGCCGATCACCTCTCTCGTCTTGAAAAACCTTACGAAAATGTTTTTGATCCAAAAGAGAATACCGAGCACTTTCCCCTCTTGAACCTTTAAATGTTGTGACTACTCATGATGATCAAACATCCCAGTGGGTTTGCCGATATAGCAAAGCTACCACGCGGGATTTTTCTTATCAAAGGAATGTCAACACAACAAAAGAGGACGATTTTTCAAGGATGTAAAGCATTACTTTTTGGGATGATCCCTATCTCTTTCGACCGTGTGGAATCAGAATCATCCCGTAATTGTAATTGTCCAAGATAGCTTTTGAAATTCTCAAGCTTGCCAGAAGACCCATCGGCGGGCCATCACAGTGCCACATCACAGCTGGAAATATTTGATGCCGTTTTTATTAGGCCTACGATTTATAAGGATGCCTACGAATTGATCAAATCTTGTGATGCATGTCAAAAGACAAGGAAAATCTCTCAACGTGATGAGATGCCTCAAAATGCAATCCAAGTTTGTGAAATTTTTGATTATGGGGTATCGATATATGGGACCTTTTCATCGTCATAGAGTAACAAATATTATCTAGATAGCCGTCGACTATCTTTTCCAATTGGTTGAAGCAAAAGCGCTCACCCACAACGAGCTAGAGAGTTGTAAGTCCCTAAAATCCCTTTTCCTCCCTGAATCGGTGCTCCGAGACAATCATAAGCGATCGTTGGACCCCATTTTAGTAATAACAAATATTTGATAAGGTTTTGACCAAATATGGGTGTCACCCATCGTCTTTCGCTCCTTACACCCTCCAACGAGTGGAGGACTCGTGTTGAAGTCACGAATCGAGGTCTCAAAAGAATTTTAGAGAGGACGGTCGGAGAAAACCGTGCCTCATGGTCAGACAAGTTAGATGATGCATTATGGGCTTTTAGAACCGCTTACAAGACTCCAATTGGATGTACTCCATACAAGTAGTCTATGGAAAAGCGTGTCACTTACCAGTTGAACTAGAACACAAAGCGTATTGGGCTCTCAAGCATGCCAACTTCGATTTAAAGACTGCGGGAGATCATCGAAAGCCTTCAAACTCATGAACTTCAGCGAACTACATGATCCAGCTAATGAGAATTACACTAATCCTACACGGAGAAGAAAACAAAAAGAAACTACAAAATACAACGATTCCAAGATAAAGAACCGAATCATCAATGTTGAGATCAGTCCTTCTTCAACTCCCGATTGATAAGATTTCTCCAGAAAGCTCAAATCCCAATGGATTTGGACTTTCACAAACACCGATAGTTTATCCGTTATGGCACTGCCTAGTTGCCCATCCAGATGGTTTCTAATTTCAAAAAGGGGTCAACAGCCACCCCGTCATAAGCACTACATAGGAAGGGGATACACCACATTTGGTTTATCCCGGACCTCCAGACTTTCCTAAAGACAACAAAATTACAGAGACCGAGTCGAGCTATGCGACTCGGGTGAACAAAAACACGCCGCTTCGTGGGAGTTCACCGCCATGCTTATCCTTTCTACTTCCTATCTAATTTCTATAATAAAATGTGTTTTGGTGTTGACAAGGCTTGTACTCCTTCTGATTACATCGATGTTTGTTGCTTTTGTTTATTGTGAATTTTTTGTAGGATCCACCCAACAAATTCTTTGAACCTCTCCGTGACCGGTTTGATTTTGTCCCGTTCTCAACATACGAGCTTCTCATCCTTTGTGTGAAATTAGTTTGGGGAGATCCGATATCCTTTCATCAAAATCGATTAACGTCTATCTTTGCATACTTCATAAACGGCTTAGATTTTCGTAGAAGACACGACTTTAAACATTGAGGACAATGTTTCATTTTAGTTTGGGGAAGGGAATCTATCGATTTGATGTTACTTGCTTATTGTTTTGTTCTCACGTACCCGTTTTCCCACAAAAATAGCAAAAAATTTAAATTTTTAGTTATCATATATATAAAAAAAAAGTGTTAAGACAAAAATGTAGGTTTTCCGTTGGTAAGAATAAGAAGTAATTTTTGACCCGATCGTACGTGTAGAGTTCTAGCTTTCTTCCTTAACAATTAATGATGATAGTTTGTGCTAGTCTCATGTAGACTTTAAACATGCTAGACTTGAAATCATTAGTAAATGAAGACTTGTGCTAATCTCAAGTAGATTTTAAATATGCCGAGTTGGATTTTATATAGGCTAAGTATTTGCAAATTTCTTTTGTAAAGAATAAGAGATGATAGTGTTGTTTACGAATTAGGATGCTAAACAAAGTTTATTTGGAAAACTTAAAGGCTTATAAGAATAACTTGTGATTTTTCTTCCCCGAAGCTCTTAAAATGATTAATTATACGTGTTCTCTTTAATTTTTGCAAATTAGAGTTTTACTCTTAAAAGTCAATCAACAAATTCAGAGAAAAAAAAGCTTTATCAATTATGAGTTCAAATAAAAGAATTTTAGTTTCGACGTTTATATAATAAAATATAGAATAAATAAATATATATAATATATATATATATATATATATATATATATATATATATATATATATATATATATTACTAGGAAGTAGTAGACAAAATAGACAAATAAAAACTTTCAAATATATGTAAGTATATACTAGTTACGTACATGTAAACACATAGATCTTAAAATGCAACTATATGAAGGTTATATATATATATATATATATATATATATAATATATATATAAATATATATATATATAATTGGATTATTTCCACCATTATTAAGTACCTAATATGAAATTGGCACCTTTTGGAATTATTTATGAGGTTTTTTGTTTTCTTGCTCACTTATGAGTACGATCTCGACTTGTGAGTGATTCGACAATGAGAGATGTAGAATGGGAGCCGATTGAATAGGAGCGTCTCGAGGAACCAAAGGAGGGATGGATGTTAGGTGAATCGAAGAAGAGGTCGATACGGATTTCCTCTCGGATGCTCATAGTAGGACTGGTCCCACAGAGTTGGGTGACTCTTGTGAAAGCAAGGTCAGACCCGAGCGAGACCCAGCATAAGTGTATTTCGTCTGTTATCTCTACACGTAGCGGGCGTCGATGAATTCACTTGGATTTTTCCGTATTTAGGGTTTGGAATCTTCGTCCTTCTTTCTATCGTTTTGGGATTTTATCCTTATGTGTATATGTGTTGTTTTGATGGAGCATTATGTTAGAATTGTAAGAGAATTTCTATGTGGGTACTTTTGTATCAATGTGTGTTATCGTCGAGTAGTAGTCTTGGGAGTAATAATACGTGCGCAAAGATGCAATTATTATAATAATAGGCGGCCCAATCAATAATTATAAAGGCATTACACACGTGGACTTGTGACCATGATTACATTGATCTGTGTTTGTGTGTTTTATGTGGTAGTGTAAGATGAGTTTATGATGGGATTATTGGTTTGGCTAGTTTGATAATAGTGGAAGATTTTCTTTCTATCAATTGTTTGCGATAACGTAGGATACCGGTAGGTAAACTATCTTGCAATTCACAGTTGTTTGATAGCTCGTGTTCGTCGAGATACCTAACTCTCGTGTTAGTATTCCTTGTTGGTATTATGATAGAACTGGTGTTCTATGTCCTCCGTTCAACGTTTCGATTTGCTTCTTTTGTCAAGAGTAAGGGTGCTCTTGATTTTTGTTCTTTGAGATCAATTTATGAGTGAGTCCCCTCTAACGATATAGTCGTTTTCTTGATGTATCTTCATAAGTTTCGTTGGTAACGTGTTTTCGTTTCAATTGATAATTTTGTAATAAGTTCTTAAGGTGTTTGAAGTCCCTTTTCGAGATAATAGTGTCTTTTGTTTTGAGTAATTCGTTTCTGTTAGTAACACACTATGGATTTTTTTTTGAAATAATAATAATGTTGAAGTGATTTTTTTATTTAATGAGATATTTGTTAAGTGTCGAAAACTTTATTTTAAATTGAATTATACAAATAATATGCAACACATTTCTTTTATAGCCATCCCTTGATTTTTTTATGAACCTATATTTAAAAAGAATAAGTGTATGAAAATTTCATTCTAAAATTAATTTTTTTAAAATGATTTACATCATAAACAAAATATAGATTCTACTGTTTTAATAAAAATGACTGATATAAATTTATGGAAATAATTCTCGGCGGGGTGAAAAAAAAATTGATTTTTTTGTACAAAGTATCGTAATTCATTTATATATAGGTCGTGATACGTGTTGGTATTCAATAGGTGTCTCATTGCGTCGATGGTACGTTGATGTGTTGATGGTTTGTTTTTTTCTTATCAACATACTTTCGTTTGATTTCCTTTGCGTTTTTGTGATTTTTTGAATTTTACCAAAAAATGGTACATTGTAAAGTCTTGGTATTTGTTCAAAGTTGGTTCGATATCATAGCATTAGCCCTATTTCGATTTATCGTTGGTCCTTCGAATTCGTTTTGATGTCCGTATTATGTGAATCTTAGAGTTGATGTAGTTCAACATCTTCTGAGTTGTGCCAATGTGATTAGAGTGAAACGGATAAGATATAGTTTTTCGAATAGAAGGTTCCGTTTCATTAAGATCAAGTACCGTTGTTATGAGAGGGTTAAATAGTCCGTATGAGAGATAATTGGTTCTGATAAAAGGCTGAGAAAGTATGCCATGAGGAGATGGTTAAAAAATGCTTTGGTGAAATTGAAGGTGCTGGAGAGGTTCGTGGGGAAACGATCTAATGTAATGTGATGTATCAATAAGGATACCAAAGTAGATGAGAGTCAAAATATGTGTATACTACCCGTAGATATGTGAGTTCCCCAAAGTGTTCTCTAAGGATTTAATAGGTTTACCCCTCGGCGTGAAGTAGAATTTCGTATAGAGTTAGTACAAGGAGCGACACCGATTGCGAAGGCCCGTGTCGTTTGGCGCCTACGGAGATGAAAAAGTTGTTGGAATAATTGCAAGAGCTGCAAGGTAAAGGTTTTAATCGACCTAGTTATTCGCTATGAGGAAGCACATGTATTGCTTGTCAATACGTAGGATGGGTCGTTTAGGATGTGCATAGATTATCGCGAGTTGAGTAAGATAGATCTTTATTCGGACTGTCACCAAATGAGGGTGCACGAAGATAAAATCCCCAAAGACAGAGAAGCTTTTAGGATGCGTTATGGACGCTATGAGTTTACGGCTATGCCTTTTTGGGTTGACCAATGCACCAGCGATTTTCATGGACGTAATGAATCGGGTGTGCTAGCCGTATATAGGCAAGTTGTCATCATGTTTAACGATGACATTTAGGTCTACACGAAGTCTAAGAAGGAGCACGAGTCGCATTTGAAGATGAATTTGGAGCTGCTGAAGAAAGAGAAGTGTCATGTGAAGCCCAACAAGGTCGAAGCGGAGTGAAGAGGAAGCTTTTCGGAAGTTGTAGGAACAATATGGGTAATGAGCCACTTGCAATACCGAAGTAATCACACAATTTCGTAGTGATGCGTGGAGCAAGGGTTAGGATGCTTGCTTAGACGAAGAGAGAAGGTGATTGCTTATACGACGCGACAACTAGAGATTCATGTGAAGAACGACACGACTCACGTTATGGACTTAGGCGTGATGGTTTTGCTCTAAAGTGATAGAGGCATTATGTGTACGAGATGAAGAGTGTGATCTATACGGATCATAAAAGTCTCCGACACATTTTTCAATAGAAGAAATAATAACCTGAGGCAGAAGACTAAGGATGGAGTTATTAAAGGGGTTTTGTTATTGTGAGACCAAGTACCATGTTGGGAAAGGGCCGGGGGGCGGACATAGTAGTTGAGCATGGAGATAGGAAAGGGTATAGTGAAGCCAAGACTAATTTGAGATATAAAGTATTACGTTCTCAACTGTAGATTAGAGAGAAGATGTTTAGTGGTATAGATGAGACGGTTCCCCAAGCAGAGAACGCATCAACAGAGATGTTGCGTGGCTTGGACTAATAAATAGAGAAAAGAGATGGTGGTGGGTTATAATTTTTAGATAGAATTTGGATTCTTATGGTAGGCGATGTAAGGACTTTGATTATGGAGGAGGCGCATGCGACGAAGTATTTTGTTCGTCCTGGAGAGAGTAAGATGTAATATGATCTTAGGTATATGAATTGGTGGCCAAGTATGAGGAAGGATATAGCTGGTGGTGTTAGTAAGTATTAAGCACTATTGGAAGTAAAAGATGAGCATCAAAGGTCTTTAGGTTGTTACTACAACATGAGATACCCGATTGGAAGTGGAAAAGGAAAGATTAACTATGGATAGTAAATCTAAGTTATCAAGATCGAGTAGTGAATTTGATGCGATTTGGGTGATAGTCGATAGACTGACTAAGTTATCCCATTTTCTAGCAATACGAAAAGAATATAAGATGGAGTAATTGGCAAGTTTCATCTTGTCAGGGTTGACTTTGGCTTTGACTTTTGACTTTTTAGTTCTTTCCAAATCCGTGCTCGGTTTTGTCTAATTTGGCTTCGTTTTTCGTCCTTTTGTCGATATCCGATACCTACACAGTACACAAAGCAAAACAAACATATATTTGGCAATTTCCGTCTGTTTTTGGTCATTTAGGCTCGTTTTATTAGGTATAAAATATGTGTAATTAAGCACATATTAGGTAGTATTTTCCAAAAAAATTTACAGTTAAAGCGACCCAACAAGTGATTGATTCTTTGGTTCTATCAAACCATCTTCGTGCACCTCCAGCCAATAAGACTGGAAAAACAACAACTCTCAGTTTATCATGATCTACATTGGGTAATTTGATTGGGTCAATAATTTTTAGGTAGTATTCAATATGTTCAATTGCGTCATTTCCGTTTGTTCCACTAAAAGCATTGTTGTGCAGATCATCCAAGAATTTTCCTTTCAGCTCATAAGCATTTTTCCCGTTAACTGTAATACTTGTAATTCCGGAATAGTAATCTGCTTTGTCATTAGGCGCAAATGTTTCCATACTTGACTTCTTTCCTTTGTATGCCATAACTTTCTTCAATCGACTAGCTTTGATAAGTACGTCTTGTAACAAGGGTAAAAATATCAGTAGGATTTGCTCTGAAGAAAGATAGAAACTTTTTTAGCACGGAAATCAAATATAAAAACTTAGATTCTGATTCTGTTCCAGATGATCGATACGCCGTATTCAATAGAAGTGAATACGCCATATTAATCAGTTGAATGAATATGTTGTATTGGAAAGAAAGTTGGATACGCCGTATCCAATGGAAGTGGATACGCCATATCGAGTTCTCGACCAGAACAGTGTATTGAGAAAACAATTAAATTAAACACACAATTATACAAGTAAACAATTAAACTAACAAATATACAAAATATACAGAATATACAAGAATATACACTAATCTAATTAACACTACTCCTAAGGGTTAGATCTAATCTAATGTTAAAAACAAAAACATAAAATAAAATTCAAGATTAATTTTCACTCCCCAACAACGGCGCCAAAAACTTGATGTGTCGTTGTGTGGTGTATATTTTTATGATTCAAGTTTTAAATTTATATTTTGCCGACTTAACCAAAAACAACACTTTAACGGGCAATGTACACGGTCAGTGGTAGATTCATGGTAAGTATGGTGTCGAACACTTAAAGGGAGGTTAAATGTCTCAATTTATTTATATCTTGGTTTTCTAATCTATGTTAATTCTAATCTAAGTCAAACCTATGCTAATCCTATGTTAGTTCTAATCCTAATTCTAACAGGTAAAAGGGGGTTTTAGCCTGAGAGACTGGCACGGGTTTGGTTGGTGACTACAATCAATTCATGACACTTTAACCCACACAAGCAAATTAAAAGAAGATAAAAGAGCGGTCGAGCCTTATGATAGAAAACTGTATTAGCCATTATTAATCCGATTAGAAGTTGGTTTGTTTATTCAGTGCAATGATTACTTATCTCGAAGAGGCATATCATTCTTAGACTTAGGCGAGACTTCATCCTAAGACCTAGACACATTAATTCTGTCACAATTAAAGCATCCGCATAAAGCATCCTTATTTGTTGATTATAATATATCGTAGGGATTAAAGCAATGGTGATCTTGTTAAACCCTAGCTCATAGAGCACTTACTGCTTAATGGCAATTTATACACTAATAGTCCACTTGTCCAATTATCCAATCGAATCAGAACATTATTTATTGAATTATCTAGATTCACCTACTAGTCAACATGTTCAATAAACCAAAGGCAATTTCCGTTAACTAGTTAAGCCAGAAGAACATCCTCATCACGATTTTAGAAGGACAATATTTGTGATCCTATGATTCTAGATGTATAAATTACTATATGGAGAGCTATCCCGGCATCTAGATTACTTGGTCTGTATCACTAGATCCAGTTGAATGATAGATCGCATACAAAAGCATGTAAACAAGTATAAATTGATAAACATAAACAAGCATACAATGATAAATTAAGCAATCGAGATATAAATGAAACCAATCGTTCAGATCTTCATAATAATGGCTAATACTTGAAGGTATTAGCCTTCAAACATCATAATTAATACAAGAGTAATTGTTTTAGCCAAGGTAAACTAACCGAGTTAATGAATGATACCAAAAACTGAACGATTATAAAAGTATAAGAAATTACACTTTGTCTTCTATGGATTGGAATGCGTTGCAGGACCTCTTCTGCTATTTTTCTCCTCTAAAAATCGACTTTTATGGTTTAGGTATCGAGAATATGATTTAGCACACTTAAAACTCGTTTTTGAGTTTTCTATTTATATTGTCTGGAAGTCGGTTCGATACGGCGTATCCAATGGGTTGGATACGACGTATTGGAGTTTTCTTGGAGTAGGGACCACGTTTGATATCTTCCAGAATATTCACATACTATATCTTCAATACGGCGTGTTGGTATTCTCTGGATACGGCGTATTAAGCTTGTTTCCTTTGTGGTCTTTGGTGAGTGTAGGCACGGATACGCCGTATCTTCCTTGATGGATACGGCGTATTGGTAGTCAGAATCGTTAATCTTCAAAATATCTTCGTTTAAGCTCCAGAATGTGCGCCTTTTGCTAATATTCACCAAGTACTCTGTAAATACTGCAATTCTCAAATATAAATGATTAAGTAATAATTCTTTGCAACAATTATACAAAATGTGTTAATTACATGGGATAAATGATGATATAAAATAGATGTTATTTGATGTCATCACACATACACGTCTTCTTTTAACGTACCATGCAAGAAAGCAGTTTTCACGTCCATTTGAAACATAATGAACGATTTGTATGCAACATATGCCAAAAATATCTTGATAGCTTCCATTATAGCAACCGGAGCGAAGGATTCTTCAAAATCTATTCCTTCCTCTTGGAGGTACCCTCTCATAACCAAATGAGTCTTGTTTCTAATGATTGTGTTCTCTTCATCGTGCTTGTTCTTGAATAGCCATTTCAATGTAAGGGGTTTTATGTTATCTAGAGTAGGAAGTAACACCCATACATCAAGCCTATTGAGCTAAAAAAGCTCTTCTTGCATTGAATCAATCCATGCAGGGTCGGTCATTGCCTCTTTGACATTTCTTGGTTCCATAAAGCTCACTAGTTAATGCATATATGCATATGTCACCATCTGTTCGAAGTTGATTCCTTATCAAAACTAGTCGTGAGGGTTTTCCTATCACTTGTTCTAGAGGATGATCCTTAGTCAACAAATATTTGTAAGGGTAAGGTTGATAAAACGTATGCATGTTGGATGAATCCACATATTGTGAAGATGATGATTCAGCAACACATGTGGATGGTGGAGCAGATAGAATTACAAACGTATTTCCATCGACCATAGCATTCGCAACATTATCAGCAACTATTTCGGGCTGGAGTAGAGCTTGATTTTATTGTTGCTGAACATGTTGTTGGTGTCGGTGTGGTGTCTACTTTTGTTATAGATACCGTTGGAGTCTAAAGAACTTGAGGTGCTTGAGCAGCCGGAGCAGTTCTTATAGCAGATAACGGTTGACCACCAATGTAATTATCATACATAGCTTTGAACAGTAAGTCCAATTCACGTTTAATTGGTTGTTGAGTTGTTATTGTTGACGAATCATACGTAAGATCGAGTCCTGAACTTATTTGTTTAGAAGTCATGCTTTGAAGCCCGGGTTTTGAACTGCTTTGTTCAAAAGCCATAGCTGAAAGTTTAGCAAATGTCACATTCACCGTCTCTAAGATTTTCTTTGTTCGTCGGGTGTAAACTCTATAAGCACAGAAAGTAGCAGAATAACCAATGAAGAAGCCAATATCACCTTTTGCACCAAGCTTCCTTATGTCCTCACGGTCATTCTTAGGATAACAGAGAGCCCCGAATACATGTAGAAATGAAATATCCAGTTTTTTGCTGTTGATAAGATCGTATGGTGTTTTGTTGAATCGACGGTGAATGATGGAGCTATTTTGAGTGTAGCACGTAGTAGCAATTGCTTCATCCCATAAGAAGAATGTTGCACGAGAGAAAATCAAGATTGTTCTAGCAGCTTCCACTTGCGTCTGGTTTCTTCGTTCCACGATTATATTTTGTTGAGGTGTTTTGATAGAAGACGCTTGGTGAGAGATGCCAACAATATTTAAGTATTCTTGAAGAACTTGATTTTTGAATTCTGTGTCGTTGTCGGTTCTTACGATGATGACTGGAGCTTGCAGAAGAACTGTAATTTTCTTTAGAAATATTTTAATCTCTTTTGGTGCTTTATCTTTTGATATGAGAAATGTACCAAAGTGTAACGAGAGTCGTCATCCACTATCACTAGAATATACCGCTTCCCATTTATGCTTTTGACTCTCATTGGACCACACAAATCCATATGAAGAAGGTGTAACCTCTACTTAGAATTAGGAACAGGTTTGGGTGGGTGAGAATATTTATTGCTTTTTCCTTGCTCACATGAGGGGACAAAGATGTTCTTTATGATATTTGAATTTTGGAAGACCGGTGATGAGATCATTTTTAGCAAGGTCATTTATGGTGTCAAAATTGAAGTGGGATAAATGTTGATGCCATAACCATGACTTGGTAGAAGTAGCATGAGGCAAATTGGAGATGCAGAGGCCATTTAATAGAGATTGATAGTGTAAAGGTTTGTTGTGCGATTTCCTTTTAACAAATCAACTCCTTCAAGATTTGTGACAAAACAAGTATTTCTTTTGAAAGCGACCTCTAGATCTAAATCACAGAACTGCCCAACCAAGAACAGGTTGTGCCTCAAGCCCTCAGTGAAATAAACCGTGGTGATCAATATATTACCCCATTGAAGATCACCGTAACCCAGAATTACAGCAACATAATCATTTCCAAAGTGGACAGTTCCTAAAAACTTCCAGACAAAATTGATGAGAAGCTTTAGATTCTCGATCATATGCTTGGAAAAACCAGAGTCGACACACCATAAACAAATTTAGATAACCTACCAAGAAAAGAAGTGGAATTTGAAAAGTGTTTGATTGTAGGTTCCTGAGGGTTAGAAGTACATGTATTTTTACCATTTGAGCAGTCAGACTGACACTCAGATTTACTGGATGCGATTATTTTTCCTTTAAGGTCAAAAATTCTTCCAGTTGGTAACCACTTAAGGCAAGATCTAGGTTTACTAGGCGTAGGTGAAAGAAGTCTTTCTTTGGACCCTAACTTCTTAGATTTCCTGACTTTTGGCTTATGTTTCTTTGGATTTGCAACATTTGAAACATTTGCACTTTGTTTAACATTACGAGAATTTATGCCATTCACATAATTGAGCACACAAACATCATGATTAGAAGTAATAAAACATTGCTTACACATAGCACATATAACTTCAGATTTATCATTTCGAATAGCAAGCTTAATGTTATTACATTCAGATGACATATGTTTCTTATACTTAGAAAGTAGTAAATTCTTATGGTGTTCTTCTACTTTAACTTCTTTATTCTTGATGTAACTACTCTTAGATGCAGAAGGGACCCTATCATTCTTTGTATTGCTCCTAGACTGTGGCCTTCTGGTCTTAGCAGTGTTGTCTACTCTATAGAAGACAAACCATTTAAGTCAGAATTGACATGTTTCTTAGTGATGACATGAGGTTGTGAAACAATGATTGGATTTGTCCTAACGGTTGCTCTAACTTTGTTGATAGGCACAAATTTATCTTCCCTAGAAGTCTTAAACGAATTACTCCTAAACATTCCAGCGGCAATTACTTTATCATTTTGTGATTCAGTAGTGGTAGGTACCGAGTTTGAAGTGACATGCTTTGACAAATCATTCATCTCAACAACCTTGGGAATGACCTTAGAATTTGGAAAAGGAGTCACAGAATAAAGTTTTGTTCCCGAGGTTGATTGATTTTCAAACTTAGTATTCGCACTCAAACCTTTTGTGGTGTCCTTTTGTTCAGAAACCTTATCAAATAACTGGGCTCTTAGCTTAGCATTTTCATAAATAGTTTCATGTAATTTGTTTTGCAAAGAGTCAGTTATGGTTTTAGTTTGAGTTCGTGTCACAAAGATAGAGTCAAACAGGTTCTTGTATGTGGTCTTAAGATGAGCATTTTCTTTAGCATAACTCAAAACCTAAAACTCTAATTCTACGTTCTCATTCTCTAGTTTCTGAGACAAAGGATCAAGGGTATTTGATACACATGGAGTATCCTCGCTTTTACCCTTTGTGATCTCCCAATTGAGCTTGCAACTATTCAATCTTTTGTTGCATGTCTTTATAAGCTTTATCGTACAAAATTTTGTCATATTTGCACTCTTCACATTTTTTGTACCAATCATTCCAAAGTTTAGCATATTCATTTTCCTTTTTAATGATACATTTTTCAAATCGTTCTTTCGTAAGATCAAGCTCAGTCCGGAGATCGGAAATTTCAACAACAGCAGGATTTTGCACAATAGACATAATATCTTGACTGATAACTGCTCTCAAGAGGCACTCGATTTCAAATTCCAAAGCCTTGTGCTTAGAAAGAGATGCATCAGCTTCGTTTGCAAGAGATTTGAAGTCTCGAACAAATTTAACTACTCAAGCATTAACTTGGTTAACGATAGGGTAAATTTTATCTTTTACAATTTTAAGAAGCTCTTGATGAGAAGAAGACGACCAATTATGTTTATCTAAAGTCATTTTTTGTTTGACAACACGTTGAAGAGTCCTAATGGTGCTTTTTACCTCATTTAGAAATTTTCGAGCAACACTTGGAGAAGTATCATCCGAAAACTCTTCATTTGGTATTGAAATTGATTTTGAAACACTGGCCGTTTTTGAAATATTTGAAAATACAACTCTTCACGTGACTTGGCCTTTTGAGAAACAAAAACCCCTGAAAGATGATTAATCTTTGCATAATTTTCCGGTTTTATTTATTTGTTCAATTGTTTCATTTTTAAGCGACTCTCTTGAGCAAGTTGCAGTGTCTCCTCTGAATCATATACAACATGAGGATCATGCTTTTCTAATAGAACTTTGCCATTATACAAACTCTGTTGTTTCTGCTGAGCTTGCTTGAGATAAAAAGGATTCTGATAACCTAAAGCCATTTTCTGTTCATTGTGGTAAAACGAGTCTGGCTTAGGTGAAAGCATGTGCATCGTTTGAATCGATTGACCCGTTTTTACCAAAATGTTATCTAATTCCTTTATTTTATTCTCAAGTTGAATTTGTTTTTCAAGAAGCTCGTCTTCGCGTATTTTGAAATCAGACTTCAACCTTTTGTTTTCTTCTTGAAGAGAAGAAACAGTTGATTTTTCTTTTGAAAGCTGGTTATTTAAATTTGCAATTTCCTCATTCAAAGTCGTTATCGTTTTAGCAGAACTTAAGTGAAGTGCATTTATCTTTTTTGTAAGACATTGCTCTTGATAAACAGATATTTGATAACACCTTTTAAGTTTGTCATATTTTTCCTGATTAATTTCAAAACACTTTTCTTCATTTTTATATCTAGCAAGCTTAGTGGTCAAATCAGCATTTATTTCTTTCATTTTACGATTGACCGTGTTGACTTTCTCAACTTTAGTTGCCAAATTATTATATAATGATTCAAAATAAGCACGTGTTTCCTCAGCAATAGCAGGATGTTATTCTACTATTCCTTCAATTTGTTCCACAATAGAAGCCACAGAGATAACATTACTATTATTCTGTTATGCTTGGTGTGGTTCAGGAATGGGTTCGAGTAGCTCAGTATACTGCTCCGCTTGAGTAAACATATTAGATATCTCATTATTATAGCAATTGTCATATTTGTGTACCTTAGCTGATCCATCTGAATCATAGACGGGAGCTTTGTCAATCTTAGTATCCGATGTCGATGCTTGCTGCAAATTAGCCATCAAGATGCAGTTTACATTGACTTCCTTAATCTCATCAAGATCTATTGCAGCAGCTATAAAATCAAATTCCTTGGTTTGGAGTTGGATTCCTGCCTCTTCCTTTTGAGCAATCAACAACTATATCTGAAGATAAGCAGCATCCCTTTTTCTTGGTTTGACTGTGCAGTTCCTAGCAAGATAACCCAATCATCGACCGTTGTAACACCGTATCTGATTTTCGTTAATTTCCATTACCATTACCGTCAGCCCGTGTTGCTATAACATTACCATTCCCATTCTGATTCGCATTTGGATTAGCAATTCCTGGAACAACAATAAGCCCATTCTGATTTCCAACATTCTAAACACCCGGATTTTGAACTGCATTCTGAACAACTAGGTTCCTGACATTTTGTACTACATTATACCCATTCAAATTTCCAACATTCTGCCCAACATACTGTCTAAACTGATTTCCCCTATTACCTCTAACCATCTGCATATGTCTGTCTGGACCCAAATTCATACCCGGCTGTGCAATCTGCCTATTAAAAGGGTTTGATGAAATTCTTTGGTTGTTGTTGTTTGGTGTTGAGTAGTTTAGTTTGAATGCTTTAGCCATTAGAACAAGTGCCATGTTCATTGCAGTTATGGGATCTGTAATGTCTTCGAGATTTGGCACTAGTTGTTGCATGTAATTCGTGTTGAATGATGGTTGTGGGATGAAGTTGTTGTTGGGTTGTGGTTGTATATAGGTAATCGGTGATGGTTGATCTTGGTGAAACAATGGATAATTGTAAGGATTGTTAGAATATGTCATAAGTGCGAAAGGATCATCTGTTCGTGCACGTCATTCTGCCCTCAGTTCATTCACCTCCATCTAATTGTATTTCAAGAAATCATACAACTGAGTATAATCTACTTTGTAACACCCCCAAATTGGGTCGCAGCGGAATAAGGGTCCGGGGCGTGTTACTTCAAGATCAATAGCACAAGATATATA
>BQNB010047874.1:1704-42868 GCA_026074375.1 Tanacetum coccineum | reverse complement strand
CTGATGTGGTTTCAAAAGGTGTGTGGTCGTGGCCCTAGTCTTGGTTTAGTTCGTTCCCCATCTTAAATCACGTTAGTGCAACAACTTTGCATCATGACCAGCTTGATACGCTACACTATAAGCTTTATGATGACACGCTATCTTCCTTTACTGCCCGTCATGCATGTCATAGCTAGTGTCATGTGCGTGGCATTTTAGTTGATTGGTTCATAATAGTTTAGTCGAGTTATAGTATCCCGAGGCATGCTATTTATACGAGACTAGTTATGTGGAAACATCTATTGACTCAAGTTTGAATGAGGCAATGAGATGGCACTAGTAAAATTTACTTAAACATGTTTTGGTAGTAATATTGACTTAAACCGATACAAAAACCTAACACACCAGTCCCAGTTATGATGTGTTTCTTTTTGTGTCACTTCACCTATATATCTCACAAAACACACACATACACACAAAACACAAATGGGCCCCAGATCTTATTTTAATTATGCTTTCATAAAAGAAATCAAAAGATGATTTTAAAAAAAATGTGTTGCATTTTGTTTATATAATTTATTTTTTTTAAAGAAGTTTTTAACACCTAAACAATATGGTATCGACTACAACAAACTTACTTTCAAATGGAATTTATGACTCGCAACAAAAGACATCATGATAGCAAAATAGACTCTTAAAATACCTTAAGGATTCCAATACCAAAATGTTAATTTACTTGAAAACGAACACGACAGAAACTCTTGAAAACCAAATAAACCATAAAGACTTATCCATACCAACGGTCTTAGAACTGAAACCAAAGAGTATCGTCACCTTTAGACAAAGGAAAAAAAATCAAAACATAGAACACTATTTCTATGATGACACCCTAAAATACCAACACAAGCGTTGGATATCTCAAAGAACAACGAGCTAACAAGCCAACTTAAGAATCGCGACGACAACACCAACAGGTATCCGATGTATCCGCAAACGATAGATGAAAGGAAACCTTACCATCTACTCAACTCGATCCTATATAATCGCTCAAACGGCTAAGAGAAAAATTCTCTAACCATACAACCATCCTCAACATGATCTCACATCACATCTCCACTACTATCCACATAGCTATCCATCTTTACATCTTTATATAATACATACAAGCAACAATGATCAATGCAATCAAAGTCACAAGTCCACGTGTGTAACACCTTTATAATTATGTTCGCGACCATAATTATAATTGCACCTTTTGCATACGCGTACTTACTTCCAAGACCACACCTCTCAATGATAACAAACATCTACCACATAGCACTTAATAATAACCCAAATATAACTCAAACATGATAATCCATCTAACTAACCATAAAATCCTAATCGACCAGACGAAACAGAAGTCACATCGTGACCCAAAATATAAAAGCAATCCTCGATTATAGCAATGCATCGAGGTAGAAAATAAAATAAACTTATGTTGGGTCTCGCTTGGGTTTGACTTTTCTCTCTCAAAAGTCACCCAACTCCGCGGGTCCAGTGAGGTAAACAATCTCCCAACGATATCTCCTAGGGGTAGAGGAAGACATGACTAAAACAATAACAAAGGGGTATATACTATTAGATCCCCATAATGAAAAAGTATATATTTCATATTATATAGTAGTAATTCAAAATAGAAAGAATTTCAAAGCTTTTAGGTAGCGGGAACATACGGTATATACGTACACAAACACTTATGCCCTAAAATACAACTATATGAGGGACCCTTAAGCTATAGTCTAGGCTCAACCACCTAGTTCTCTATAACCAAAGGCTCTGATACCAATCTGTCACACCCCGCCAAGGCGGAAACGCGAGGCGTAAACAAGAATGGATATCATCACAACACTTGGTCTCTATATAGAGAATACTAAAATGAAAACTAAAGTAAAGCAAAGACACAAAGTGTCATAACAATACCCAAAACCTAAGGTGTCTTTATTAATGAGAAAGAAGTCTCGTCAATAAATGACATGCAAAACATAATCTAAACAATTCATGCAAACGCAATTATTAAAACAGAAAGCATAAATAAACATCAAGCATCCTACGGTCTCCTCTAGCCACTTCGCTCTATCTTAGCACTATTAAGCTCACCTGAAAATGATGCTTAAAACGTCAACACAACGGTTGGTGAGAGTCATAGGTTTAAGACACATAACAAAATCTTACAAAAAAACAATTGCTGCGACTATTGAAAACAATCCAAAACAACACACATGACACCACGGTCCACTGGGTCTATCATTCTATACTCACAATAGGGTCATGGGTAGCTAACTACCCTTCGATCGAAACACAAAGTCAGTAGGTATTAATTTCAACCCTTTATTGGATTGATGAGTATGTAAACACCACTCTCCCACCGAACTCACCATAGAACCTTAAACAACTCCAATTGAATCACAAAGCCATGGGAGCGTACACATAAACGACTCCATTTGATCACAAAGCCATGGATCGTACCACATATCACATAAACAAATAATCACAGCAACTAAAACATTTTAACACATAGCATCATTTTCACCCCAAGAAAACAATAAAGCAAAGGCTATGAAATACTCACCTATGCATAGCTTCGCAAAAGAATCAACAAAAGCTTCACAAACACTTAAACTCCAAGCATCCTACGGTCTCCTCTAGCCACTTCGCTCTATCTTAGCACCATTAAGCTCACCTAAAAATGATGCTTAAAACGTCAACACAACGGTTAGTGAGAGTCATAGGTTTAAGACACATAACAAAATCTTACAAAACAATTGCTGCGACTATTAAAACAATTCAAAACAACACCCATGACACCACGGTCCACTGGGTCTATCATTCTATACTCACAATAGGGTCATGGGTAGCTAACTACCCTCCGATCGAAACACAAAGTCAGTAGGTATTATTTCAACCCTTCAGTTGGATTTGATTGAGTAGTAAACACCACTTACCAACCGAACTCACATACCTCAAAACAACTCCAATTGATCACAAAGCCATGGAGCGTACCACATAAACGACTCCATTTGATCACAAAGCCATGGATTGTACCACATATCACATAAACAAATAATCACAGCAACTAAAACATTTTAACACATAGCATCATTTTCACCCCAAGAAAACATAAGTAAAAGGGGCTATGAAACTCACCTGATGCTTAGCTTCCCAAAAGAATCTAACAAAAGCTTCACAAACACTTCACGGACAATCTAAACAATTAAGCACACAATAAGCTACCATCAATTAGGCATTCAACCCAATATGATGTAACCTCAACTATGATGGATATCTAAGCTATCTACCATAGTTCTATACTTGTTTTAAACCTTTTCCAACTCTTATATACGCCATTTACACTTCAATACTACACTTTAACTTTTCTGGTTTTGAGCAGAATTTTACTCTCACTTACGTGTCCTAAACGTACCACTTAAACACTTCCATAATTCAAACCAAAATTCATCATGCTAAATATATGTCCTATGAACCTCTCATAGCTCTCCCAAAGCCATTACACTTTTACAAATACCCTTTAGAAATTCATTGATCCAAAGTGTCCAGAATTCATCTAGAATCTGACCTCCTAAAAGTATGGCACTATCTGACCACTTCAGACCTCCTTTCATACTTAGAAAAAATTCAGGGGTCACACACAATATATAAACTAACTTCCACGTGATTTTTAGCCTCTAACTAGATGTCTAAGTATTTTAAAAAAAATCAAAACCAAAACTGAAATTCGTCACTGTTTTACACACTGATTTTGTAACGACCTTTTGACTCACTTCCAGTATGTTATAAATTGTTTATTTGATCTTTTATGAATGAGTTATGCTCGTTACAAAACTGCCTAAAATTCTGCAGTGAATTAAAACGACTATATTCAAAGATTAAACCCTAACCGACAATCCTAATCATGTAAGCAATCAATCGAATGATCAAACATGATCTATACATCATAACTTTCAGAAACCTAAGAACCCTAATTTATAAATCCTAATTTATAACCCTAATCCATCAAGTTTAGATTACCAAAATTGAAAAATTATAACTAGAATTGAACATAAATTAAAAAATTTACCTTAGAAAAGAACCCTAATTTTTTTCTCTTTTTCCTTCTCTCTGAATTCGGTCGACAGAAAACAAGAGGGATGGGTTTAGGTTTTATTTTTTTGTATTTATAGGCTACATGGGATATCCTAAATACTTCCTAATTAGAATTTGATTCTAAATACAATTCATTTTCTTTTTCTTTTTCCTTTTATTTTCTATAATTCGGATTTTACTATTCATGCCTAAAAAAAATATTTTTTTTTCTTTTCTTTTATTAATTAATTAATTATCTTTATACTTTAAATTTTATAAAAACCTAAGCTAATTTGTTAAACCATTTTGCTTGAAAACTACTTTCTAAAAATAACTTTTCATTTCCAAATTCACTTTCTATATATGGAAAGTTTACAAAAAACTCTCATATTTTAACAACTCATTTCTTTCACAAATGACAAGCTTCTCATTTTAATTCATCACCTAGACATCCACATATTAACCCAAACAATTCTCTCAAAATACCCAATCAATTTCGTTATCACTATAAGTGATTAAAATGAAATTTCTCCATCAAATAACTCATTTCTCTTAACTTAACCTCTAAAACCTAAACTTATCTTAAATTACTAACACAAAAATACGTATACGTATAATTACTTACACAATTAACGCGAAACCGCTTCAGTCACCGAAATCATTTCCTTGTCAACAAAAGTGAACGAAATGAACTTCACAAAATTCAACACAAATCCAATCCCAATGAGACGATCACGCTCAATGGATTGATTATCCAATCTCACATAACCCACACAAACACATATAAACACGTATAAACACATAACCATATATTGCAACAGATACATTTAGGTCAACACTACGGTTTGACCAACCTGCTCAAGTCATGGTTGTCACACACGCCTTACAAGTCGTGTGCAATATATCTGTTGTTGCTATAACTCTTTCTTGCAAATCAAATTAATTAGATGAACCCTAAACCTTCAATCCCGAACAAGCAAACCCGATCGTTAACTTAATACAACTGAAGATCCCTTTGGTGAGATTCTAGATCTATGTGTCTTCGACCTACAATTCAAATTTCACAACGATCCAAAGGTTAACGAATCTGTAGCGTCAGTTCTCCCACAGCTGCCAACCTTAACCTCGACTAACTTCCAAAATCCGAATCTAACTGCTAATGACTTTGCTTACCTCCACAAGGGTGCAATTAGCAACACAACAACCCCAAACGAAAAGAAGCATCCCACTACATGTACCTCGTTCGTCATCGAGAAAACATATCAAAACCCTTAAGTTATTGTAACAACGTGTTTTATATCTTAGACCTCGCAACACATACAAAACAAGAATTGTCTTGACACTAAGATATTAAGATGTACAAAGTTTCAAACGTAATCTAAAGAACCTCCAAATTCAGGTTTACTCAAACTTTCAGCACCTCCCAATCTAATTTTCGATACTCAGCTCATAAGACTAAATTCTCAACCAAACTATAGGCCCAATCCATCCCAATGATCGCAAGAGGTCCAACATAACTCGTTCTAACATGTCTTCTTTCTTTCCAAACTACTCAGCACCTTCTCACAAGGTGAGGACCTTCAAACCACCCATAACCTACCAGCAGTAATTCAAAAGTTCCCACTACTACCAAGCTAACTCTTTCGACAATTTGCTACCCCCCAAGCCTTATCCTGTATTACCACTATCTTATTGTGTTTCTTTTCTTGTATCAAATTCGATCCCAATCAACTCACTCTCTCCAGATGTACGGCCCAAAAATGGTAACCTACATTCCTTCCATACCATCTCAAAAGAGCACATCCCTCACGAATGATAACCCCCAACCCTGGAAAACCTCATCTCACGAAAGTGAGTATTTCTCAATTACCTCTTAAAATCATACCATCTTGTCCCTATACCGAACATAGCTAGAATGGGTGACTTGGTCCATTCCAAATATGACTACACCCAAATCGCACGTCATCCACTAATCACACTTGGTAACTTGAAAACAATATCCTTAGTTATCCTTTCCCACTTCTACTTGGGGTAACTCAGGTTGTAGCAACAATCCTGAAGACCCTTGATACTCAACTTCCACTTCCGAATACGCTAAATACTTACTACCGTAACTAGCTATATCTTTCTTCATACTCAGCCATCGATAATATTAACCTAAAAACCATACAACATCGTACCGCCCAGATGGATAGAATACTTTGTCGTATTCGCCTCTTCAATAGCCAAGGTCCTTACATCTCTTCCAAATGGAGGTCCAAACCTTGTCTAACCAATATTAACCACTCTCTATCTCTTTTCACACTCGTTGGTCCAAGCCAACGCAAACATCTTATTTGACGCATACTTTGACTTTGAACATCTTATCTTATGCCAACCAACATCCTTTTCTCAAACCCTAATCAGATCATCGTACACTACTCGAACTCATTCTTCGAGCTTACTCCTTTCTTCTTACCTCCACGGTACAACATCTACATTTGCCTTTCCCTAGATGTACTTGCCTCGAAAGTCAAACTCACAAAATAGCATCCATCCATCATCTTGTGCCTCATGTTCAATCCTTCCGATTTGAAAGTGTGTTGAAGACTTCATGATCCGTAATAGATTACTCTCCAGTCTCTTAACACTTAATGCTCTCAGCATATAAAGGCAAAACCTACCACGTTGGCCAAGCAATTCCTTCATAAAACCTTCAATTGACGGCTACGTACAACAATCACTTTCTCCCTTTTCTAAGCATGCTCCTAAATCCTGCTTTCGCAGCGTATAATATACTACGAAATCGTCCTGCACCTCCCGGCAATGCCAATACGGACTCATTACCCATTTGATTCCATCACATCTAATAGCTTTCTCTTGCTCCGCTTCCACGTTGTTGGAAAACTCCACGTACAATCTTCTCTTCCTTCAGATGACTCCAACGATCACTTCACGTGCGACTCTACTCCCTTCTTAGACTCGGGTTCGGTTTAAAATATCGTACCAGTAATATACATATCTAGCTTCTATATCAGCCATGCACACCCGGCTCATTAACTGCCATGGAAACCGCTGGTGCAGTGTGTTAAAACCCAAAAGGCATACCTTAAAACTTCAACAACGTGAACCAAAAAGCATCCTAAAAACATTCTTAGCTATACGTCAGCCCCGTGCACCCTCATTTGAGACATTACATACAAGTTACTATCTCAATCTTCTCAACTCCTCTATGCACATTCCAAACCACCCACCTTTCTACCAACCAAAGCAATACAGATTCATCCCTACAACAGCTACCATTCGAAACCAACGCCTCACCTTGCAACTCCTGCAATCATTCCAGACCTCTTGCCTTTTTAAAGACGTCAAACGACACGAGCCACTCGCAAATCCCGGCGTCTGCTCCTTGTATTAATTCCATACGAAATCCTATTCACGACGATGTGTAAAACAACTAATTCTTAAAGACACTTTAAGAAGGGACACACATACTACAAAGATATCACATAATCTCACGTCATCTTCCTTGGTACTCTTAAACGGACCTCTTCGTAATCCTCTTTAGTCATTTCTCCCTACCTTAAGCACTTATTCAAAATTACCAAGGCATTTAAAACTACCTTCTCGTAGGCATACCATCTCAGCCTTATGTACCTCAAACAACCACTATCTCTCCTACGACTACATCAATCACTCTCTAACAAAGTACTAAATCAAAATTAAAACTGAACACTGTAATTCCAACTATAAATCGCGAATAATTCCCCCATATCGCGTTTGTTCGCCTACTCTATCAATCGCACCACCCATAAGATACTTCCAAACATCACTCTACACCACCGCCATGATGAAATTTCAAACTTCACATCACAATTATGACCCAAAAATCACACATATCAAAGAAGAAAAAAAAATCAACCGAATGAAACCTCACAAAAAGAACGAACCTCCGACCTAACAAACAATCAAACAATTTCTAGAAACACCCCCAACCGAATATTACCTACTGTACCAACGAACCATTTAATTAAAATAATAAGAACCTTTGAACCAAAACCAATATTATTACCCAAGAAAACTTGCCCTCATAACCTTATACCAAATCATTTTAAAACAATAGAAAATCACCTATAGTTAATAATGCAAATAATATCAAGTTGTAAAATAAATTTAAATAAAATTTTAATAACTAATTTTAATTATTTTTCATAAAAGAAACTCAAAAGATGATTTAAAAAAAATTGTTCATTTTATTTATATAATTTATTTTTTTTTTAAAGAAGTTTTTAAAACACCTAAACAATATGGTACGACTACAACAAACTTACTTTCCAACATGAATTTATGACATCGCAAACAAAAGACATCATGATAGCAAAATAGACTCTCAAAATACCTTAAGGATTCCAATACCAAAATGTTAATTTACTTGAAAACGAACTGACAGAACTCTTGAAAACCAAATAAACCATAAAGACTTATCCATACCTACGTTCTTAGAACCGAAACCAACGATTAACTTCACCTATAACAAAATGAAAAAATCAAAAACCGTCGAACAGAGAAAAAGAAACACTATTCAAATATTAACACACAACCCATAAATACCAGACACGAACATTGGGATTTCTCAAAGAACATACGAGCTAACGAGGCAACTTAAGACTCTCGACGACAAAACGCAACCCAGTATACACGAAAGTATCCGCCAATGATATATGAAAGGAAACCCCTTAACCATCTACTCAACTCCGATCCATATAATCTCTATAAACGTCTAAGAGAAGAATTCTCTAACCATTCAACCATCCTGCAACAGGATCTCACATCCATCTCCACACTATCCACATAGCTTATCCATCCTTATCATCCTTACATAATACATACAAGCAACAATGTCAATGCAATCAAAGGTCACAAGTCCACGTGTGTGACCCATTATAAATAAATTCGCGACTATAATTATAATGCCACATTGCACACGCATACTTACTTCCAAGACCAACACCTCGTCAATATAACACACATCTAACCACATAACATAATAATAACCCAAATCAGAACTCAAACATTATAGATCCATCTAACCGAACTCATAAAATCCAATTGACCAGACGAAACAGAAGTCACATCGTGACCCCAAAATAAAAAAGTCAAATCCTCAGATTCATACAACGCATCGAGGTAGAAAAAAAATAAACATATGTGGGCCTACGCTTGGGTTGACTTTTCTCTCTCAAAAGTCACCCATCTCTCCGCGGTCCATTGAGGTAAACAATCTCACCAACATATCTCCTAGGGGAAGAAGGACATGACAAAAACAAAACAAAGGGATATATACATATAGATCCCACTAATGAAAAAGTAAATATTGTCATATTTAAATATATAATTCAAAATAGAAAGAATTTCATAGCTTTTAGGTAGCGAGAACATACGGTATATACGTACACAAACACTTATGCCCTAAAATACAACTATATGAGGGACCCTTAAGCTATAGTCTAGGCTCAACCACCTAGTTCTCTATAACCAAAGGCTCTGATACCCATCTGTCACCAATTGTCCTGCCAAGGCTGAACGCGAGGCGTAAACAAGAATGGATATCATCACAACACATGGTCTCTATATAGAGAATACTAAAATGAAAACTAAAGTAAAGCAAAGACACAAAGTGTCATAACAATACCCAAAACCTAAGGTGTCTTTATTAATGAGAAAGAAGTCTCGTCAATAAATGACATGCAAAACATAATCTAAACAATTCATGCAAAAGCAATTATTTAAAACAGAACATATAAAAAACTCCAAGTCATCCTAACGTCTACCACTAGCCACTTCGCTCTATCTTAGCACCATTAAGCTCACCTAAAAATGATGCTTAAAACGTCAACACAACGGTTAGTGAGATTCATAGGTTTAAGACACATAACAAAATCTTACAAAACAATTGCTGCGACTATTAAAACAATTCAAAACAACACCCATGACACCACGGTCCACTGGGCCTATCATTCTATACTCACAATAGGGTCATGGGTAGCTAACTACCCTCCGATCGAAACACAAAGTCAGTAGGTATTATTTCAACCCTTCAGTTGGATTTGATTGAGTAGTAAACACCACTTACCAACCGAACTCACATACCTCAAAACAACTCCAATTGATCACAAAGCCATGGAGCGTACCATATAAACGACTCCATTTGATCACAAAGCCATGGATTGTACCACATATCACATAAACAAATAATCACAGCAACTAAAACATTTTAACACATAGCATCATTTTCACCCCAAGAAAACATAAGTAAAAGGGGCTATGAAACTCACCTGATGCTTAGCTTCCCAAAAGAATCTAACAAAAGCTTCACAAACCTTCACACGGGACCTAAAATCAAACAATTAATCACACAATAAAGCTCCATCAATTCTGCATTCAAACCCAAATATGAATGTAACCTCAACTATGATGGATATCTAAGCTATCTACCATAGTTCTATACTTGTTTTAAACCTTTTCCAACTCTTATATACACCATTTACACTTCAATACTACACTAACTTTCTGTTTTGAGCAGAATTTTACGTCTCACTTTAACGTGTCCTAAACGACCACTTAAACACATCCATAATTCAAACCAAGAATTCAACATGCTTAAATATATGACCTATGAACCATCTCCAATAGCCTCCCCAAAGCCATTACACTTTTACAATACCCTTTATAAATACATTGATCCAAAGTTTTCCAGAATCAATCCTAGAATCCTGACCCCCTAAAAGTATGGCACTAGCTGACATTTCAGACCTCCTTACATACTTAGAAAAAATTCAGGGGTCACACACAATATATAAACTAACTTCCACGTGATTTTTAGCCTCTAACTAGATGTCTAATATATTTTAAAAAAAAATCAAACCAAAACTGAAATTCGTCACTGTTTTACACACAGATTTTGTAACGACCCTTTTGACTCACTTCCAGTATGTTTTAAATTGTTTATTTGATCTTATGAATGAGTTATGCTCGTTACTAAACTGCCTAAAATTCTGCAGGTGAATTTAAAAAACACTATATTCAAAGATTAACCCAAACTGACAATCCAAATCATTTAACAATCAATCGAATGATCAAACATGATCCAATACAACATAACTTCAGAAACCTAAGAACCCAAATAATAAATCCTAATTTATAACCCTAATAACCATCAAGTGTATAGATTACAAAAAATTGAAAAAATTATAACTAGAAATTGAACATAAATTAAAAAATTTACCTTAGAAAAAGAACCCAAAATGTATTTTCTATCTTTTTCCTTCTCTCTGAAATCGTCCGACAAAAACAAGAGGGATGGTATAGTTTATTTCTTTTTATTTATAGCACATGGGATATCCTAAATACTTCCTAATTAGGAATATGAATCTACATACAATTCATTTCTTTTTCTTTATCCTATATTTTTCTATAATTCGGATTTTACTATTCATGCCTAAAAAATATTTTTTTTTTCTTTTCTTTTATTAATTAATTAATTATCTTTATACTTTAAATTTTATAAAAACCTAAGCTAATTTATTAAACCATTTTGCTTGAAAACTACTTTCTAAAAATAACTTTTCATTTCCAAATTCACTTCTAGATTGAAAGTTTACAAAAAACTCTCATATTTTAACAACTCATTCTTCCACAAATGACACGCTTCTCCATTTTAATTCATCACCTAGACATCCACAATTAACCCAAACACTTCTCAACCAAATACCTCAATCATTTTCGGTATCACTAATATATTGATTAAAAAATGAAATTTCTCATCAAATAACTCATTTCTCTTAACTAATCCTCTAAAACCTAAAACTCATCTTAAATACTAACACAAAAAGTACGTATACGAATAATTACTTTACACAAATAACTGTGAAACCCTCATCAACCGAAATCATTTCCATGTCAACAAAAGAGAACTAAATGAACTTTCACCAAAATTCAACACAAACCATCCCAATGAACGATCACGCTCAATGGATTGATTAACACAATCTCACATAACCCACAGACAAAACACATATAAACCCTATAAACACATAACCATATATTGCAACAGATACATTTAAATTCAACACTAACGGTTTGACCAACTGCACAAGTCATGGTTGTCACACACAGCCTACAAGGTCGTGTTCATATACCGTTGTAGCTAAAACTCTTTCTTCAAATCAAAATTAATTAGATGAACCCTAAACTCCTTCAATCCGAACAAGCAAACCCGATCGTTTAACTTATACAACTGAAGATACCTATGGTGAGATTCTAGATCAATGTGTCTTCGACCAAAGCAATTCCAAAATTCACCAACGATCCAAAGGTTAACGAATCTGTAGCGTCAGTTCTCCCACAGCTGCGCATGAACCGACAAACCAAAAAGAAGAGATATTACTTGAAGGGATTGTACACCTTTGAGTCGATCTAGCGTCAAGAAACCAATGTAACCTTGGCTCTGATACCACTTGCGATTTAGCGTTTCGCGATCTAATTTTGGGTTTGTTGGAGTAATTATCCAGCAACAATGTATGATATTGAACTTATATGTGAGGAAGATGACTTTGACTAGTATTTAGATGCAGTCAAACTAAAATTTATCATCTCATACATTAGATAATACATGTATGTGTAAAGATTTAATGTTCTGGTACTTGTTTTGACTTTAGATAATCATCTCATACATTAGAGGATTTAAGATCCCCTTTCACCTCATTTTGAAGATATCGACATGTTGTGCATCGTTAACTAACAGAAACTACAATTTGTAGTTGCCTTTTGGTTATTTTGAACAACCATATATTGGTGGACTTTAGTGTATTTACAAAACTTTATAAAAATCCTAATTACAAACCAGAAATTGGGGACTATTTTATGATTGAGAATAGATATTTAGGATGGCGATTTTAATCATTCTTTGCATCCATACTTTATACGGTAGACAAGCTTTTATAAAAAAAAATAGTTATCCCTTTTGATCGCTTAAAAAGAAAATGAAAAGAAGTTTATGGAGCACAACGTTAATAATGCTTTAATTGTAATTTAATGAGACTAGACACGTAACAATTGCCTGAGTGGTTTTATAAGTGACATTTATCGATTAATAGCTTTTACTTTTATATTAGGGACACACTCAAGATATTAACTCAATATGTTGGGACTCTAGTAATGCACGCCTTGCTTTAGTCAGCTATGAGAATACTTGGGTTTGGGCATCAACATCTGCCGGATGGAAATGTGTCTATACCTTACCTTCTGATGGCTACGTGTACAAGTCTTGCTTATTCTCTCTTTTACATCCACAAATACTCATCGTCAGGTATTTACATATATAACCTATTTCTTCATAACATACAAGTTTATGCACTTTTCAAATTTTGCAGTACATCCGTGGAACACTTTTAATGGGAAAGAAATCCAAGTTGTTCCAGTCAAGCTGTACTGGATTTGCTTCTGCTTTGACGTGTTTCTTAGAGTCCAGACTTGTTGCATCGACCATTTGTGATAGCCAAGCCCAGTTGTGGACACGTATACCTAAATAGGTAAATGAACACTAAACTGTAACTACAACCATTTCTCATAACAATACCCAAAACCTAAGGTGTCTTTATTAATGAGAAAGAAGTCTCGTCAATAAATGACATGCAAAACATAATCTAAACAATTCATGCAAAAGCAATTATTTAAAACAGAAAGCATATATTAAACTGCCAAGCGATCCCTACTGTCTCCTCTAGCCACTATCGCTCTAATAATATACACCATTAAGCTCACCTAAAAAATGATGCTTAAAAAAACGTCACACAACGGTTAGAGAGATTCATAGGTTTCAGACGACATAACCAAAATCTACAAAACAATTGCCGCGACTATTAAAACAATTTCAAAACAACAACCATGACGACCATGGTCCACTGGGCCTATCCATTTCTATACTCCACAATAGTCATGGTAGCTAACTACCCTCCGATCGAAAACACGAAAGCTAATTGAACAAAAGTCAGTATGGAATTATTTCCAACACGCTTCAGTTGGGATTTGATTGAGTAGTAAACCCACTTACCAACCGAACTCACATAACTCAAAACAACTCCCAATTTGAATCACAAAGCCATAGAGCGTACCATATAAACGACTCCAATTTGAGAGATCACAAAGGCCATGGATATCTACACCACATATCACATAAACAAATAATCACAGCAACTAAAACATTTTAACACATAGCATCATTTTCACCCTAAGAAAAACATAATAAAAAGGGGCTATGAAACTCACCTGATGCTTAGCTTCCCAAAAGATTCCAACAAAATCTTCACAAACACTTCACGGACAATCTAAACAATTAAGCACACAATAAGCTACCATCAATTAGGCATTCAACCCAATATGATGTAACCTCAACTATGATGGATTATCTAAGCTTTCTCCATATTTCTGATACTTGTTTTAAACCTCTTCCAACTCTTATATACGCATTTACACTTCAATACTACACTTAACTTTCTGGTTTTGAGCAGTAAATTTACATCTCACTATTAGTGTCCTAAACGTACCACTTAAACACTCCCATAATTCAAACCAAAATTCATCATGCTACATATATGTCCTATGAACCTCTCATAGCTCTCCCAAAGCCATTACCCTTTTACAAATACCCTTTAGAAATTCATTAATCCAAAGTGTCCAAATATTCGTCTAGAATCTGACCTCCTAAAAGTATGGCACTATCTGACCACTTCAGACCTCCTTTCATACTTAGAAAAAATTCAGGGGTCACACACAATATATAAACTAACTTCCACGTCATTTTTAGCCTCTAACTAGATGTCTAAGTATTTTTTTAAAAATCAAAACCAAAACTGAAATTCGTCACTGTTTTACACACTGATTTTGTAACGACCTTTTGACTCACTTCCAGTATGTTTTAAATTGTTTATTTGATCTTTTATGAATGAGTTATGCTCGTTACAAAACTGCCTAAAATTCTGCAGTGAATTAAAACGACTATATTCAAAGATTAAACCCTAACCGACAATCCTAATCATGTAAGCAATCAATCGAATGATCAAACATGATCTATACATCATAACTTTCAGAAAACCTAAAGAAACCCTAACTTATAAATCTCTAATTTATAACCCGAAACCATCAAGTTTAGATTACCATAATTGAAAAATGTATAATCTAGGAATTGTAACCATAAATTAAAAAAAATTTACCTTAGAAAAGAACCCTAATTTTTTTCTCTTTTTCCTTCTCTCTGAATTCGGTCGACAGAAAACAAGAGGGATGGGTTTAGGTTTTATTTTTTTGTATTTATAGGACTACATTATGTGATATCCTAAAATACTATCCTATATAGTAATTTGATTCTAAATACAATTCATTTTCTTTTTGTTTTTTCCATTTATTTTCTATAATTCGATTTTACTATTCATGGCCTAAAAATATTTTTTTTCTTTCTTTATATTAATTAATTATCTTTATACTTTAAATTTTATAAAAACCTAAGCTAATTTATTAAACCATTTTGCTTGAAAACTACTTTCTAAAAATAACTTTTCATTTCCAAATTCACTTTCTATATATGGAAAGTTTACAAAAAACTCTCATATTTTAACAACTCATTTCTTTCACAAATGACAAGCTTCTCATTTTAATTCATCACCTAGACATCCACATATTAACCCAAACAATTCTCTCAAAATACTCAATCAATTTCGTTATCACTATAAAGTGATGATAAAAATGAAATTCTCCATCAAATAACCTCATTTTCTCTTAACTAAACCTTCTAAAACCTAAACTTTATCTTAAATATACTAACACAAAAATAGTTTTACGAATAATTACTTACACAATTAAAGAGAAACCGCTTCAGTCACCGAAATCAGCATTTCCTTGTCAACAAAAGTGAACGAAATGAAACTTCACAAATTCAACACAAATCCCAATCCCAATGAACGAACACGCTCAATGGATTGAATAACCAATCTCACATAACCCACACAAACACAACATATAACACTTATAAACCACACAAGTAACCATATATTGCAAACAGATACATTTAATTCCAACACTAACGTTTGGACCAACCAGCTCAAGGTGTCATTGTTTCACACATAAAATTCCCTTACAAGTCTGTGCAATATATCTGTTGTTGCTATAACTCTTTCTTGCAAATCAAATTAATTAGATGAACCCTAAACCTTCAATCCCGAACAAGCAAACCCGATCGTTAACTTAAAACAACTGAAGATCCCTTTGGTGAGATTCTAGATCTATGTGTCTTCGACCCTATTTATGTTATTAGGTGTACACATAAAACATAGCAATTCAAATTTCACAACGATCCAAAGGTTTAACGAATGCGTGTAGCGTCAGTTTCTCCCACAGCTGCTGCATGAAAGCCACAGAAGCCAAAAAGAAGAGGTATATTACTTGAAGGGATTGTTATCACCTTTTGAGTCGATCTAGCGTCAAGAAACCAATGAAACCTTGGCTCTAGATATACACTTGCGATTAGCGTTTCGGCGATCTTATTTGGGTTTGTTGTGTAATTATCCAGCAACAATGTATGATATTTGATCCTTATAAAGTGAGGAAGATAACTTATGAACTAGAATTAGATGCAGTCAAACTAACAATTTATCATCTCATACATTAGATAATACATGTATGTGTAAAGATTTAATGTTCTGGTACTTGTTTTGACTTTAGATAATCATCTCATACATTAGAGGATTTAAGATCCCCTTTCACCTCATTTTGAAGATATCGACATGTTGTGCATCGTTAACTAAACAGAAACAGACAATTTGTAGTTGCCTTTGGTTATTTTGAACAACCATAAATTGGTGGACGTTAGTGATATTTACAAAACTTATAAAAATCCTAATTACAACCGAGAACACACACAACACATATTTTCATGATTGAGAATAGATATTTAGGATGGCCGATTAATACATCTTTGGCAACCATACTTTTTATACGGTAGATCAAGCTTTTATAAAAAAAAAATAGTTATCCACCTTTTGGCTCTCGCATTAAAATGAAAATGAAAAGAAGTTTATGGACACAACGTTAATAATGCTTTAATTGTAATTTAATGAGACTAGACACGTAACAATTGCCTAAGTTGTTTTATAAGTGACATACTATCATCGATTATACTTTTTACTTTTATATTAGGTACAACCCAAAAAAAGAATACAGGCTCAAGAGTATTAAGCCAATATTGGACTCTGATTAATGCACCAGACGCCTTGCTGTAGTCAGCGTATGAGAATACATGGTTTGGGCATCAAATCTGCCAGGATGGGGAAATGTGTCTATACCTTACCTTCTGATGGCTACGTGTACAAGTCTTGCTTATTCTCTCTTTTACATCCACAAATACTCATCGTCACGTATTTACATATATAACCTATTTCTTCATAACATACAAGTTTATGCACTTTTCAAATTTTGCAGTACATCCATGGAACACTTTTAATGGGAAAGAAATCCAAGTTGTTCCAGTCAAGCTATACTGGATTTGCTTCTGCTTTGACGTGTTTCTTAGAGTCCGGACTTGTTGCATCGACCATTTGTGATAGCCAAGCCCAGTTGTGGACACGTATACCTAAATAAGTAAATGAACACTAAACTGTAACTACAACCATTTCTCAGTTTTGCAGGTTTAACGACCAAACTGCCATTGATCGTGCCATTACATAAATTCTTCGATTAAGGTTTATCGAATTGTGATCAGCATGAGGCGTTGTTGCGCGGGAGTAGAAGAAGGTACAGACATGGTTGCGTTTTATGTAGAGGTGGCAAATTTTGCCCATATAGTAATTCATGGGCTCTTTTTGGCACTTTTTTTTAATGTTAGGGGGAACTTTTTGCCCATCAATTTTTATTGATGGGCACTTTTGGGCGTATATAAAATATTAAATGGGCGCTTATGGGCACATGTAAAACACTAAATGGGCTACTGGGCGGATCGTCTTTGTTTAATAGGCTTTTTGCCTGTTACTTTTTCCAGCTTTCAAGCGCGTCTTATTATCTTTGATTTATATGCTTTTGTACGTTTTTTACGTTTTCGTCTGCTTTTTTACGTTTACGTCGGCTTTTTTAGTTTTCGTTTAGTTTTTTACGTTTGCTTCTGGTTTTTTTTACGTTTTTGTCTAGTTTTTACGTTTTCGTCCATTTTTAACGTTTTCGTTCATTTTTTACGATTTCGTCTGGTTTTTAACATTTTCGTTCGTTTTCTAACGTTTTTGCCTGTTTTTTAAGTTTTCGTCCGTTTTAACGATTTCTTCTGATTTCGTCGTGTTTTTTTACGTTTTTGTTCGTTTTTTACGTTTTCGCCAGTTTTTTTCGTTTTTCGTCTGATTTTTACGTTTTCGTCTGTATTTTTACGATTTCATCTGGTTTTTAACGTTTCCGCCCGTTTTTTAAATACTTCGTTTGTTGTTTTACGTTTTCGTCGGTTTTTTACGATTTCGTCTGGTCTTTTACGATTTCGTCTGCCGTTTTACGTTTTCGACTGGTTTTAACATTTTGGTTCGTTTTTTTACGTTTTCGTCTGTTTCTTACGTTTTCGTCCCTTTATTTACGATTTCGTCTGGTTTTTTACGTTTTCGTTTGTTTTTAACGTCTTCGCCCTTTTTTTATAGGTTTTCATCCGTTTATTTACGTTTTCGTCTCGTTTTTTTTTATGTTTTCGTTCATTTTTTACGTTTTTGCCAGTTTTTTTACATTATAGCCAGTATTTTTATGTTCTCACCCGTTTTTTACGATTTTTGTCCGGTTATCTTTTTAGTTTGCTCTGGTTTTTTAAATCTTTTTTTTTTTTCACCGCGTTTTTTACGTTTTCGTCGGTTTTTTTATGGTTTTTAGGATTTCGTCTAGTTTTTTACGTTTTTGTCTGTTTTATACGTTTGCGCCCCTTTTTTATGTTTTCGTCTGCTTTATGCTTTTTCGTCTGTTTTGTTACGATTTCGTCTGTTTTTTACGTTTTCCTACGTTCTTTATCATTTCGTCCGTTTTTATGTTTTCGTGTGTTATTTTTACGTTTTCATCCATTTTTTACGTTTCTGTCAGTTTTTTATGTTTTCGTAATATATCTTCCATTTTTCTTACATTCGAAAAGGGAGGAAATCCGACGAAATCATACGAAACCGTAAAAAACCAAAGAAAACGTAAAAACCGTACGGACACGTAAAAGACGTCCGAAAACGTAAAAAAAACTTACGAATAAGTATAAAAAAGAACAAAAACATAAAAAACGGGCGCAAACGTAAAAAAACAATCGAAAACGTAAAGAACGTGTGAAACCGTAAAAGAACGGTTGAAAACGCACGAAATCGTAAAAAACGTACGAAAACGTAAAAACGTATGAAAACGGACAAAAACGTAAAAAAATCAGACGGTAACGTAAAAAAAACGAAACATAAAACGAAAACGTAAAAACCATTAAATAAATAAGATTCACTGAGTATCCCATTTATCCAGTCAGTGCACTTTTAGCACGCGCCCGTTTTAGCCCGTGCCTGTTTTGCCCGATGCCCGCCTGGCGTGCCCGTTATGCCGCCTCTAGTTTTAAGGTATGTTCATATAATATTTCTCTTCGAAAATCCAACCACCCTCTAACAAAATCACTTTGGGTGTGTGGTTTATCTTTTGTTGCTACATGTGTCTGCGTGTTTTGCACTAAAATTCCCGCTGCGATTTATATAACTTTTAGCAACAAAACGTAATCTAAACACTTGATGTACTTGGTTTTATTTACAGATTGCTAATTAAGAACTGTTTTATGTGCAGCTGTTGTATCAATGGGATCCAAAGGACAAAATTATAAGTAAATTGTTTTATACATGAAATAAGCAACAAATTGATTCGAATGGTATGTTGAGTGCAACTTGAATTAGCGCCAAAAAAGTTTCCAAGACAAAGAATCCAAAGGCTCCTTTTGACAAGGATTATACTCAAGCCGGATGAAACAAGAAATTTAGATAGCGTTATTACATGTATTTTATTCGATTTTGTAATTGATATGCAACTTCGTTGGCAAAATTTAAGTATCGATTTTGAAATGAGAATTATGGTGCGTTGCAAATCTTACAGATGAAAACAGAGTTGCAAATTTTGGTTGTTGCAAAATGTTATGGTTGCAAAAGTTATCGTTGCAAAACCCCTAGCAATTTATATCGTTGCAAATTATGTGTTGATGCAAAAATTATTCGTTGCAAAATTGTGAGAAAAGGTCTTCGTTGCACAAAGAGTCTCTATTTCCAACGAATCATCTTTCGTTGCAAAAAGTTTTTTGCATGTTGCCATTCGGATGCAAATTAAATTTGCATGGAGCCTTTTTCCAATAGTCAGATTTTGTTGTATTTTTGTTGCAAATAGTCTTTTGCAACGAATTTGCACGTATTTGGACGGTTGCATTAGGCCAGTTTTGTTGTAGTGTGTAGGCGGAACAAGCATAGAAGAGGCTGTTGATAGAAATAATGCCTAAAAACGTTATTAATATTTTTCGATCTCTCTACGTTTTGATAATCACAAAATGTAAAAACAATTAATGAAAAATTAAATGTAAACAAGTAATTAGTAGTAAATTTTTATTTCGAAAATTTAATCACTTAAATGTATGAATAAACAAATGTTTAATGTATTTTATGATCAAAGGATTTCTTATTTTAACCTCACACTTTTTATAAAAATGTCACAAATATTTTTATATCTTTTACAAAAATATTTTTAGATTTAAAAGAAATGTTTTATTCAAATAAATATTTTGAATTCAAAATTTCTACCTAAAAACGGCTAGAAATGTTCCAGGAAACACCTACCTCAGAAAAGACTAAAAAGGGAGCGTCTGGGCTGGGCGGCACCCTTAATTATAAGGGGCGGCCCCCTTAATTTTAAGGGGACTGGCACCCTATTTAAGGGGGCCGTCCAGACAAAAATCCAGCTCAGCTAGCCTATAAATACTGGACTACTCCCCACTGATTTTTTCACATTTTGCACACATTTTCTTTTTATTCTAAATCAGTTTATACTCTTCTACAAATTCTTTGATCATTTAATCATAAAGTTTTGTTTCCAAGTGATCCAAGCTTTGATCTTCAAGTGTAAAAGAAGAATACTTCCTAGTTCCTACCATCAAGTGAAGTAGTATTATAACTTAGTGTGTGTCTTTGCAACCTTGTTGCAATTGTATCATATCTTGTAAATTATTTGTGTATATTGTGATGGTGTGTATTGTAGTTGTGTATATTAAGTAGATTGTGGTGATCATTGTAAGTATAGTTAGATCGGGGTGATCTTACTAAGTAGTGTTAGATTGGTGTGATCAAGATAGTGTTTAGTTGAAGTGAAGTTGTGAAGAGAATTATACAAAGGTTGTGAAGGAGTTGTGAAGTGAAGCGAAGTGAAGTCGTGGAGTAAAGTGAAGTTGTGAAGTGAAGAAAAAGTAGTGTGGTGAAGCAAAGTAGTAAATCGTCGTGAAGTTGTGTGGTTAGTTGTGATAGATTGGTTCTACCTAGGATTAGAACTCGACATTACGCTTAGTGTTGGAAATTGGTGTAAGCTAAGTTGTGTATGGTTTTTTCCGCCTAAAGGGAGCTTGTTGACATAGTGAAGAAAATTCTCGAGTTTGGTGCTCGGGGAGTGGAGGAGGGCGAAGAGGTGCTTCGTTACCGAACCACTATAAATCATCGTGTTATGGTTTGATCTTTCCATCTCTTATATTTTATCTTGCATACTTATTTCATATTTTTTATTACTTATTTGATTAGTATTAATTGTTCATATTTTGCACATTGTGAATTCACATAAAATCAAATCTAAGTTTTTATAATCAAACTAAACATAAATTTAAAAAGCGGTAAACTATTCAACCCCCTTCTTGTTTTTCACAATTGGTATCAGGGTCCACGTCAAACATGATTTTTAAAATCAACTGTATTTTAAAACTTGAATTAATATATGGAATTGGAAAAATATTTAGAAGGGCAATTTATGCAAAGACCACCACTATTTGAAAGTGATGGATTTATTTATTGGAAAAATAGATTCGAAACTTATGTGAAATCAAAAGATCTAGATCTTTGGCATGTTATTACCTATGGTGATTTTCCTCCTATTCAAAATAATCCCGAAACTAAAAAGGATGAAATTGTACCATTTAAAAAACAAAACGATGATCTTAAAAAGAAACTTGCTAAAAATAATAAATCTAAAATGGTGATTTATAATGCTTTACCACGTAAAGAATATGAAAGAATTTTAATGTGTAAAACCGTACAAGAAATTTGGGATACTTTATTAATCACTCACCAAGATAATAGTCAAGTCAAAGATAATAAAATAGATCTTCTTGTTCAACAATATGAACAATGTACAATTTCGGAAGAGAAATCAATAGATAATGGTTTTGCCAGATTTAACACTATTATTACTAGTCTAAAAGCACTTGATGAAAGTTTTTGTAGCAAGAATTATGTTAGGAAATTTCATAGGGCGCTACATCCTAAATGGCGTGCAAAGGTTACCGGCTATTAAAGAGTTGAAAGATTTTTTTTTTTTTTCTCGACATCATTATCACTGACGAACTTATTGGAATACTTTGAAATATTTATGAAGTTAACAATAAACAAGTAGATCTGAAATGGTCAAAGATGAAAGAGAACAAAGTAGATCTCTTGCGTTGAAGGCTAAAAACGAATCTAGTGATGATGATAGCTCGACCTCTGAAAGTGAAGACGAAGAATACGCGCATGGACGGTAAAAGAATTATCAAGAGATCTTCAAAATACGAGGAAAATTTGTAGACACACGAGATGAAAGAAAGTCATTGATGAGAAGTGAGTCGAACAAAATGGTAAAGTAATGAAGAAAATGTTTGTAGATGTGCGTGATTCATATCATCTCATCGGAGAGTGTCCAAAAGCGCCAAGAAACTAATAATCAAAGTGCTTTCCATTCGATGATCGTGAAGAACGTAGGAGTGACTGGTATTCTGATAGTGTGAGAACTGAAATGAGAAAAATAAAGAGGAAAACTTGGCCTTTATAGCTCAGAGTCACGAAATATGTCTAGGTAATAAACCTAGAACCTGATGTGTAGATCAAAGATAGTGGTATGCTCACAAAAACACATGAGTGGGTAAACAAGAAAGTATGTATTTACATACAAAGCGTAGTATAACGGATGGTCGGCAACGTTATTTTCGGAATGCAATTTGTGTGGTACACATATTGGCAAAAGTACGCATTTTCTCATGGACTCCCTTATTATTGAAAGGATCAGTCATGTAGATAATTTAAAATTTAATTTGCTTAGTGTTGGTCAAATATGTGGTAATAAGTGCAAAGTAGTATTTACCAAACACGATAGCGAAATAATTAAAGACGAAAAGGTCATAGGTAGAGAAATTAGGAAAAGAGGGCTATATGTGATGAAACTAGGAAATAAATCGAAAGATAAAATATGTCTTGCAACCTTAGACAAAAACTCCACCTTATGGCATAGGATATTAGGTCACGCTAATATGCAATTAATTCAATCATTAGCTTCTAAGGAATTGGTTAGAAATCTACCTAAGCTTAAATTTGACCGACATTTTTGTGACACTTGCAAAATTGGAAAGCAAGCTCATGCTAGTCACAAAGCCAAAAATATAGTATCAACAACTAGATGCTTAGAAGTATTACACATGGATTCATTTGGCCCTTCCGCCATACGGAGTTATGGAGGAAATCGTTATACCTTAGTAATTGTAGATGACTATTCTCGATTTACATGAACTAGATTTTTAGGAAATAAAACCGAAGCTTTCGAAAAGTTTGAAATGTTGTGTAAAATGATTCAAAAAAATTAGGATGTTCTATAGTATCAATTAGAACGGATCAAGGTCGGGAATTTGATAATGAAGTACAATTCAGAAATTATTGTGACTTAAATGTGATTTCTTACAATTTTTCCGCTCCTCGTACTCTATATTCCTTAACAAACAAACAATGAAAGTCGAAGAGTCTTTAAATGTGACATTCGTTGAAACTCCTTCACCGCCTGAAACAATACCTTTGGAGGATGATGATTTAATAGAGAAGATGCTATTGAGGTTAGTAAAACAAGAGCCTTAGGAAATGACATCGAAGATAAATTTTTAGAAAATAATAAAATTATAAACATAAAATAATATAAAAGTCATCCATTAGAAAATGTTATAGGTAATCTAAATCAAAGAACTCTTAGATCACAAGCTCAAGACAAAAGTAATTTCTTTTGTTTTCTTTCAACTATAGAACCTAAAAACATAAATGAAGCTTCAAAAGATAAAAGTTGAGTAATTACTATGCAAGAAGAATTAAATCAATTCATATCAAATGATGTTTAGGAATTAGTCCCTAATCCTAAGGATATTACCATAATTGGAACTAAATGGGTATTTAGAAATAAGCTTGACGAAAATGGTATCGTATCTAGAAACAAAGTTAGGCTAGTTGCCCAAGGTTATAATCAACAAGAAGGAATTGATTATGACGAAACTTATGCACCCGTAGCTAGATTAGAATCCATATGAATATTGTTAGCGTATGCATGCGCACTAGACTTCAAATTATTTCAAATGGATGTAAAGAGTGCATTCCTTAACGGTTTTATTAATGAGGAGGTTTACGTGGCACAACCTCCAGGATTCATTGACTTCGCAAAACCTAATCATGTCTATAGACTTAAGAAAGCTCTTTACGGACTCAAACAAGCTCCTAAAGCATGGTACGACAGAGTGAAAGCCTTTCTTATTAAACATGATTACACCATGGGAATGGTAGATAACACACTCTTTACTAAAAAGAAAGACCTCAATCTCGTCATTGTCCAAATATATGTCAATGACATTATATTCGGATTAACTTGTCAAGAGATGTGTGATGACTTTGCCAAAATCATGCATGATGAGTTTGAAATGAGCATGATAGGGGAACTAAATTTTTTCTTAGGACTACAAATAAAACAATTAAAGGATGGTATATTCTTTAATCAATCAAATATATAAAAGAAATGCTTAAGAAATTTAGATTAGAAGACTCTAAGCCAATGAAAACTCCTATATCTACGAAAACAAAACTCACGAAAGACGAAGAAGGTGAATCCGTAGATAATACCAAATATAGAGGTATGATAGAAAGTTTATTACACTTAACGACAAGTAGGCCCGATATCATGTTTAGTGTTTTCCTTTGTGCACGCTTGCAAGAGGATCCCAAAACCACTCATCTTGAAGCAGTTAAACGTATCTTCCGATACGTTAAAGGCACTACACACTTAGGATTATGGTATCCTAAGGGGCCCAGCATAGAAACCATAGTATATGCGGACTTTGATCATGCGAGAGATTATGTGGACCGAAAAAGCACTAGTGGTATTTGCACGTTTATGGGATGTTGTTTAACATCTTGGTTCTCGAAGAAGCAAATCGCTCTTCCTATTTCCACTACCGAAGCCGAATATGTAAGCGCCGGAAAGGCATGTCAATAAGCACTATGGATGAAACAAGCTCTCGTAGATTATGGCATTAGGTTAGGTGACATCCTTATAATGTGTGATAACAAGGGGGCTATAGACTTAAGTAAGAATCCCGTACAACATTCTCGTACAAAACACATTGAGATTCGTCACCATTTCCTTCGTGACAATGTTCAAAAAGGAAATATTTCCATAGAAAAGGTTTCATCGGAAGATAACATTGTTGATATTCTAACTAAACCCCTTAAACGTGAGCCTTTTAATTACTTACGTCCACGTCTAGGAATGATGAAACAAATTAATTAAACACTTATTAAGTAGTCTCATTACTATAAATAAATGATATGGTACTTAAATGTAAACGAGAACAATGAGCTATAAACAAAATTAAAATGCCAAAATCGAAAAATTTGGAAAAAATATTCGTCAGATGGGCGGCCCCTTTAATTCTCAATGGGCGGTCCCCTTAAAATTAAAGGGGTCGGCCACGTGTTTAAGGGGACCAGCCATGCGACAGTAGGTAAAAAAAATTTCATTCTCAAATCTGAGTCTAGGATTCTATTTTGCACAAAATTAAAAATTCGGATCGTTTCAAAAGGATATTTTTGCGTAACCTCGGTTTAGTCAAATCTTAAGATTTTCTTCTTAATATATGTATACATAAGTCCCAATACACTTTAACAAAATCCTTCTTACGACTAGGAGTACATGAAAAATCTATTTTCATATATTGTTGATATATGCTAAAAACATTTTTCAAATCATGCATAATGATCTCGCATTTGTTGCCAAAATATATAATCTAATATATATTTTGAAAATCTTGATTGAGCAACATTAAATCAAGGAGCACTTGGATTATTTCTTAGGTTTTCTTTTCTTAGAGTTGAAATAATCGATACTCCACATGTGTTACATATAGGCACATACTAGGGTTATAAATGCAAACACAAGTCTTATTTAAATGTGTTTACAACATATAGTGTTTGTTTAAGAAATCTTAAGAGCATTACAACTATTAGGAGTAATATGACTATTTGTTTAAAATGGTTTCTATTGAAGACTTTATTTTTTCTTCTTGCATGCTTGTCTACATGTTATTATTTGCTAAATGCCCTTAGAGTTGATCATGCTTAAAACAAAATTAGACCTTTGCTTGCCTATTTTCTTGGTTGCTAAATGTTGTAGTCTTAGTTGCCATAAAAACTAGGACTTGTTGCAAAATGACCACAAAACAGTCCACTTTTTTACCATTTTCTGAAACAAAACAAAAACCTGGACTTTCTGGTCTTTTCAGGTGGCGGCCCCCTTAAATCAAAAGGGCAGTCCCTTAAGATTAAAGGGGCCAGCCATACAATTAAGGGGACCGGCCACCTGAAGCACGTATTTTACTGTTTCTTTCTGCTTTTTGACTCTCTTTCATCTAAACTTAGCTATAATTTCCTTGAACTCACCAACATGCTCTAAATTGACTTTCTAACAATGTCCATCCTTTGTTAATTACACCATTTTCCTAGTATAAATCAACCCTCATCCTTAACATATCTTCCACGCTCATCTTGTCTTCTCCAATGTCTTCTCTCACAAATCTTTACCCAAACCTTCAAGAGTTGCCAAAATATCTGTAAGACCCGTTTAGAGAAAGAAAATGAACTCTTGTAATACATCAAATGTGGATGATGTTAACTTACCCACACCAATATCCAAACCACAATCACCTCCCAATGAACCATCTCACTCAATTTCTCTTGGTGATTCTTGCAACATAAATGTTGAACACACTCCCATTCCACCACAAGACTTCAGTCAAACTCAACTCACACAACCACCATTTCCTCACTCACTCATCAATCTACATGTTGCTAGTGTGCTTCATGCTCAAACTCCACCCTCATCTCAAGGTGACAATCATACTCAACCTCCACTTTCATCATCACCTAGTAGAGAAATGCTCATGAATGACATTAACCAACTTCAAGACTTTTCAAATCTCCTAGCCATGCACCTCTCACAACGTAACACTTCTTCATCACCTTATTCTCCAAACTTACCTCACACCCTCAACTTGGATCAAGTTGAACAACATGTTGGCTATTGTTCTTGTTGCATCTTTATCCCGAAAATAATTCCTAACCTTAAGTGAAGATATCAATTGGATTGAATTTCTTCTTACTCGACCACAACCACCACCTCAAGTCCATCGAGACTATCCTCCAACAACCACCTCCGCTCCAAACTCTCCACCAACAACCAACTAAGCATGTTACATGCTTACTTTTTCTCGCTTTCCAATAAATGACCAAACTTCTCCTTTTGCAAGCAAGTATAGTGGTTTCCTATGGCAATTTAGGAATATTAGGACCTTTGTAGTTTAACTTTTATGTATGATGTACTAATATGCTTCAAGCATATTATTTCTATTTTATGCATGTATGATTGTGTTGTATACAAAATTTTTATTTTAAATGAATGGTCTTTGATTTCATGTTATCAAGTAGGCATTTGCTTGTATTTTGACCCAACTTCAATGACTATCTTAGTAACTTCATTCTATTCATATCGAATCCAGGTCCAAGAAGAGGTAATATACAAGATATTTACCTGTGGATATACGGTAGCAACTTTTAGCATAATAAGTTTGCATTGCCGGAGAGAGTAACAATTGCGGAATCTAAGAAAGCCACACCTAATGAGGTATTTGATCAACAAATTTATCAAAATCTCTACCCACGGGTTCGTTAGGAGTGTCAAAACTTTGATAAGGTACAGAACACGAGCTAGGTGGCTTCTGGAATTTGAAATGCCAAATTTAATACCTTGAAGAAAACAGCTCAAAGTATATTCCAACCAAATTTCATCATGCGTCTCTTTGAAAGCCTATAAAAATGAGATATTAGATCAGTTGGTGAATGAATTAAAATAGATTGGCAGCAACACAAGCAATGAATAGATGCATACCATGTCATAATAGTTTCTCCAGCTTATCCACCCTTATGTTTACTCATTTCGATCCAACCAACCCAACCCGTTTTGACCTTCAACTCAAGGCTACGACGTGGCCATTTTGCAACATCTATGACTAATCGTCAACTCTCTCTTACCTGATTGGAACTTTACTTGATGAAATGCAGTGTGGATTAGGTGATGCTTTCAAGTACGGCACATGCCCTTAGAAGGGTCTTCCTCCTTTCAAACATGGACATAAGGTATGTTTTTGAAACACATCCTAATAATACCCCTCTTCTTGTATTGTTAAGAAAAATAAATGTTTAACCCCCGACTATCGGATCAATAATGCTAATAAGTTTTAAACACTCTTTACCACCTTATATGGTTTTCCATCTTCACGTTACGGGGAGAGCAAGTCTGGTCCTAACTGAGGTATCCGCGTGACCATTTCCTACCCTTCCCCGACCACCCCTGAATGTATACCTCATGATGTTTGAACCTTAGACTTTTTGTGAGGAGATCTGATTGTCGTGCCACTAGGCCACTTTGGTGGTGGTTAAACATAAAGACCAGATTTAAAATAGAGGTTTTAAACAGCAAATGGAATGCCTCACCAGAAATGGTGTACATCTACCTGAAGTCGCCTCACATGAACATGTTACAGTCCACATGGCCTAAGGGGGTAGCGCACACCTATATAACTAGACTAGTTTAATTGTAAAAAACAAGCTTACTTAACAGATAACTAGATATGTAATTCAAGATCATTACCAGAGAAAATATATATTATAGTAAAGATGATGATATATCGACATATGCTGAATTTTAGGATATCTACACGTGCTTAGAGCGGATACAGATACATCTTTGATGAATCAGCTCAATTTTTGAATATCAAGGCATAACTAGTATTTTCTTTAATTCACCTTGTGATATCACTATGCGACTAACATAGTATAAAACACAATAAAGTTATAAAGATTAAACAAATACAAATACTCTATTATACTATTATTACTATGTTTTTTGTCAAATATTTGATTATGAGTCAAATGTAGTGATTTCCATAAAACATCCTATTACAACTTCCAGAGAAATAAGTACTTTTATATGTAAAGGCCTATAAAAGGGAGACAAAAATGGTATGCAATAAAAGTAACTAACTACCTGAATGTAGGATTTTCATATTTCTGAGCTTTTAATTTGGTTCATCCCCTGTTAGATAAAAATTGGAAAACGGAGTAAGTTAATGAGTTGGCAGAATTTTTTCTCCGAGAAGATTTTTCAACTACAAAAGATTACTAATTGAACAAAGATAATCTCAAAATACCTATGTTTGACGTGCCTTTTTAAGTTTATTTGTATGTGTGTTTCACCACTATCAAAGTGTCAATTGCTGGAGGTGTTCCAAAGCTTTGTCCAACACCCATATCCTAAAAAAAGAGCACACTCAACGACACTTTATGGCTTTGCTAACATTATGAATAGACAAAAATGATGCATTTTGTAAGAAAATGGTAAAACTGACATGTCAGCATATTATGCAACGAATCAATTGGGTTGGGTTGACCCAAAACAAAATACTATTTCGCAACTTTTTTTCTAATATAAATTAGTGTTCGAAATCTGATTACAAATATTCTATTGTTTTATTAATAATCTAAATGTTTAGAAGGTTTTCCGTGTTGATGATAGTAAAATACACTCTGGGAGACTTTTAACCGATTTCATGTAAGCTAATGTTCTAAAACCGGATGATCCATTCAAAATATAACATAACCCAAACAGCCCATTCAAAATATAACATAACCCAAACAACCCATTCATAAGTCAACGAGTCGAAATTGTCACCTCAATATGTTATATATTACTTATAAGATCACGAGAAAGAGCTGAAATCTGTGACTGTTGTTATTTCAGTATGTCCAATCGAAAACATATTCAAACTGAACCTGTTAAAGAAACTATGAACACGAAGTCACGGATAGTGTTATATAGGTTTAATATGTGACCATAAAGCTTTAATCCATTAATGGATAGGAGATGTTACCTTAATGGATAAAGAGCTCATGGAAAATCTAAATGTTACGAAAGTGCAAGGATTGTCCCTGTGGGGAAACTTTTGGTGCAAGTATCGTCCCTGTGAGGAAACATTTTGGAAAACCTTTGGTGCAAGTATCGTCCCCTTTGGTGCAAATATCGTCCCCATAGGGACGATACTTGCACCAAAGGTTTCTCCACAAGGACGATCCTTGCACTTTCGTAACATTTGGGATGAAACATGCAATTTGGCCAAACTTTAAGGACGATTTATGCAATTTACTCTAGTTTTTCTGCATCATAAATGGAAAATAGTATTTGTGGGTCCAACCCGACCTGTTTTGACGCCCACAAAAATGACCAATTCCTAACCCAAATCCCGTTGACCCGCTATCTAACCTGCCCATCTTGCCATATATTAGCCAAACAGACCCAAGAATCAGTAATATTTGTTATTCGAACTCATCAAGATTGCTTATAATGCTTATGGACAGTATGTCACTAAAGCATGTAAGTTTGAGCCATTTCCAACATATCCTAGAACATCAGTGGAATGCATAAAAGAGGAGTACCTAATTTGTTTCAGTGCAATGCATTTCAGTGGGAGGGAATGAATGTGAGAGCATAAAATGGAGGATCTAGAAGGAAAGTATGTGTTTCGGAATCAACATGAAAACTTTGAAAGAGAGTCGCAGTTAGATAACTATTTGTAGAAGCCAGGAACTACACTCCATAGAAAAAGTAATATTGAATTTTCATATTTTTAATGGATAATCAACAAAAGTATCTAGAGTCAGCTCTTATCGCCTCTGACATATGAGCATCCAATAACTTATTGCTTCTCATTCATTTTTAGTATTCCACGAAGAATTGTGATTATAATGCCACCTCTTTTTTTAGATCTAATGGCTTAGGATTACATATTAGGAATTTGTATTAAAATTGCACTCAAATTACAATTACAAAAAGCGGAAGGGCTTCTATGTAATTTCACGATCCAAAAAACTTTAGGGGTCCCTTCCTTGCAAACCATCAGTTTGTTACGTTTTATAAAAAAACATAAACTTTATGCTCTCTATCTCTTTCTCCACACACATTAAAAACACACACATAAACTCGTGCTATGACCGTAATCATCTCCGGTTATCTTCTATCATATCTGTCGTCATCTACCACAATACAACCATATCTGGTTATCAACCATACATAATCCTGGGGGGGGGTCTTTGACATTCGGTGTTGACCATTAATTGCTTTTTTGTGATTCAAAATTTTGATGATGAAATTTGGGGTTTCCTATTAATCGCTTGAATCGGTTGTTCAAGTGATTTTGAATCAATCTAGTGGTAATTATTTTCAATTAATTACTTTTTTACTTGTTTATTAGTTTTTAATTTTGATTTTTTATTTATTATTTTTGTTATATAAATTTTTAATTATTTCACATGTGAATATGTTATATGATTCTCTGTTTTATTGATTGGTTTACATATGTTGCCTTCTTGTTTCGAATTTAGTTGAAATTAAGCGTTCGGTTACTGTTTTGATCTTAATCTTCGGTGTTGGTTTCGGCGTCCGATTACGAGATATTGATGTTTTATAGCCCATTACTTAAGTTTTGTGAGAGTATCTTCGCGTGTGTAAATTATAAGCAAGGATTGATGTTTTTGTATTAGTCGCAGTCTATACTAGAAGTGCATAAAATTGAGATACGATATTTTGTAGAACGATTATTTAAGTTTTTAGTAAATATCTTTCACGCCTAAGAAAATTTTATAAAGAATTATTGTTAGTTTTTTTTTAAAGAATATCTCACATGAGAAAAATTTTTATCGAAGATTGATGCTTTTGGGTCTTAGTCCGCGTTCTATTTAAGTTTTTAGGAAATATTTCACCAGTGAACATGTATTGAAGTTAATATTTTAGTTTGGTTAAGAATATTTTTCCACAATGTGAAAATTTTTTATCGGGGAATTGATGCTTTGGTCCTAATCGCATCTATTTACAGTTTGTTGTATGATTATCTTCAACTCGTGAAAATTTTATTTAAGGTTATTTTAGTTTTGTAAGAATACTTCACCCGTGAATTTTTTTATCGGATGATTGATGCTTTGGTCTTAGTCGGAAATTTAAGTTTTGTAGGAATAGCTTCACCGTGAAAATCTTATGAAGGTTAATTTATTTTTGTAAAATATCTCAACTGTGACATTTTTTATTGGAGTATAGATGCGTTGTCTATAGTGTCGGAAATTTAAGTTTTTTTTTTAGGAATATGTATCACCCGTCGAAATATTTTATTGAAGGTTATTTTAGTTTTGTAAGAATATTTTTCAAATTGCCAAATTTTTATCTAGGATTGCTGGTTTTGTTTCACAGTCGCCGTTGTATTTTATTTTGGTAAATATCTCACCCGTGAATATCTTGTATGATGGGGGTTATTTTTAGTTATGTAATAAAATCTTACTTACTTTTTTTATTTAAGCAGTTTATTTCAGTTAATTTTTAAACTGCTACTCTAGATCATATTATATTAACGGCAAATCAGAAAAAAATGACAATTTAGAAGGCCATAAACACTTGATCGTGCTTCAAGAGAGTTTTTAACCATTCAGTCCTCTTACTCATTTCCTTTTTTACTAGTTTTCCAATGCGATGTTAACCCAAACTGACCCATCTTATTAAGCACAGAAATCTGTTTTTGTATGCAGATGTACTTAAGGTTAGACTACAAATGCAACTTGTTGTCGCAATTAGCATTGACACCTTCCTATTTTAGCTAAGAAACTTTATGGTAGATGTTAAAAGAACTGAAATGATATGTAGAATTCATCACTTAATATCTTATTCTATCTTATATACTACATTAAATTTGACTTCTCGGACTAGAAGTGGCAATAAGTTTTGGTAAGTAACAGGTTAAAGCGGATTCAGTTCAAAATGGGTAGTTTTGTGCATATCAAAATGATTTGGTTATATAGGATTACAGTAAATAATCCTATATGATTTGGTTATATTACAATGACATCATACATTACATTTGTCAGAAAAAAAGAGACGAACAAATTTTTTGCATTACATTACCTCAATATCAAGTTGTACAACAAACAAGATTAGCGCAACATAGTTTGTTTACGGATAATAATAGGTGCCATTGAGTCGTTTATCTTGTTCCTTATAATGTGAATAACAAATTTTCAATCTACAATTGGATCTGGAATTTTCCATACTTTTTTATTGCTACATAACTTTTAAACCTGAGTAACACGTAACTCTTTGTATTTCATTGTAACTCTTTGTATTGCATTGCATTCAGTAATGTAGAAACCATGAAGTGAACTTGAAATATGCAATTGATATCTATAAAATAAGTAGATGATTGCTTCTCTGTAACAACAATATCCTGATCAGATTATTCATTGTAAACTGTGGACCGGTAAGGGGACCTCTGTGCTTGAGTGTCAGGCACATTGTGTAATGGGTCAAAACGGGAAACTTTTAGTTTTGGTTTGTTTTCTCACAGACTCTATCTATTATTTCCTCTATTGAAGTTAATTAATTTATAAACAATAATCAAATTCTGTTGAATTAACCCCATTTAACCTGTTGAATTCACCCCATTTAACCTGTTCTCATCTACCCATAAATGGGTCAAAATTGCCAACTTAGATTTCTGTAGTACTAAATTAGTTTCCATATTTGCAACAGGTTTACCCCATCCCCATATCCCTCATTATTTAGTGAGTTTTACAAGCGAAATCGTGAGCAAAAAGCATCATTGGGGTATGTCTTTGAACAAACACAATCGACAGAAGTTTCCAGTGAAGCAGTATCAAGTTCTCAAGGAGTAGTTGAGCTGCATGGATCAGTTGGTCGGGCAATAGCTCAATGGAATTCTGTAGACTTTTCTGAAGCTTTGTTTCAATAACTGCACCAAAATAGGTACTTTACACTGATATGAATTAAGGGTATTTGATTTGAGTTAATGGGGCTGATATCTATAGATACGAGCACCTAAAAGGGTTGAGTTTATAAATCTATATCCATACTCATTCCACCTTGTTTTCAAATTCTCATACTCATAGTGATTACTATCTGTAAACCCAACACTGCCTAAGAGTATGTATAACCATTTGACCATTTTCTCAGGCCTTGAAAAGTTGGTTAGCAGAGGCCTTGAAAAGTTTGTTAGCAGAATAATAAACTTATAAGCCCATAATTCTCAATAACTTAAGTTATATAAACCGAAATCAAATAAGCTCGTAAGCCCGTATATAAGCCCAAACAAACACCCCCTACAAATATCCACTTGTATAATCCGGAAGAAAAATACAAGAAAATCATCAATAAGTAACAACCGATAGAGATAAGCCCCCCCCCAAACAAACACCAATGAATCTCCAATCTCCTCCTTTGAGCAGTCTAAGTACCACCACAACAACTTACCGTTTTACTCCATCACTTTTCCGCACTTCATTTCGATGCCGCCGTAAAACGACGTCGTCTGAGCTTAAAGCTGCCCCAGAAGTAATGTTAATTTGATTTTGAACGTTATGTTAATTTGTAGGGAAGATTACTAACATGAGCAATCATTGGTCTGCTTATACGTGGAGGAGCTTATGCCAGCACTGTCGATGAAGCAACATTCGGGTACTTATTTTTCCTTTGCAGCACGTATCACACTATCACGAGTATGATGTATAGTTTCCAGCTAGTATAGCTGGAAAGAGAGGACAGCAGTAGCCTTTTTTGCGTATTCATGTACAACAGATACATAAAAAGTGAAATATCATATGTTATTCATAGGTACTGTCTGGTCATTGCTGAAATGGTGAAAGATTGGACTCAGCTGTAGAGTTTAAATGTGAAATTTTCTTTTCTTTTTTGCCACTTTAGATAATAGTTTTATTTAAAGTGTGTCTTCAAAAGATTGGTGCCTTCACATTATCGTAGACCACTAAGTAGGAAGTTACCCTGTCATTGCTTAGCTGATAGTGAGATTGTTAATGGGCTAGATTGACTGGATATAATAATTAATCAAATTGAGTTATTGGTCAAATGGCGAAGTGAACCATAGTGCTTGTTTTTATGGTCTATTGATGTGGTTCGAACTTCGAAATAGGTTGACCCATATCCTTCTTTCTCAACCTATCTACATCTTTATACAGCTCTCCCCCTCCCCCTCCCCCAAGGTAATTGTAAATGTATAACATAGATGAAATTTCGAATTATATATAAAAATCAAAATACCATGTAATGTTTAAGTAATTTAAACCTTTTTGATAAGAACAGTTTTGAACTCACGTAGATTTTGAATGCAGAAGGTTGTGAAAAAATTGTGCATTAGTTCGATGAAGGCATGTATGTGATGTCATAGTGATGTATGTGGAAATATGCACCCCATACCCGTAAGAAAGGTGATTACTGTATTGTAACATGTTTACAACAAGGACTGTAATTTAGTCATCATCACTTTGTGGTATGTCTTTGGCTGTTCCTGTGACAGTGAAGTTAGATTGCTAGGTAGATATGTTTACTCTAGATATATGGAAAACATAACGAGTAAAACTTGAGAAAATGCAACACAAACTAGTATAAATACCATGATATTTTGGAAGTGGTATATGATAGGAGTTAGCATGGTAGAGTTTTTGCCATTTATCGGCTTCGAGACCAAATTGATTCATTTTGGCCTTCTAAAATAGACACTATTAATCTTCTGAAACCCAGAGAATTTGGCAATAAGCAGTTTAGTGGTTTTAGGTTTTTGTCGGGTTTATGAATAATCTGGTCTAGTTTGATTAATCTTGGACACAATGGTAAACGCAAAAATTGAGTTGAACGCAAAATTTGAAAGAAGATTTAGATTATCGGTCACATTAACAATACAAGTTTGTAGTGTTTCATACGGTTTTATCATCTCTTACATAAACCTTTGGATGCACTGGATATAATTAAAGACTTTAATCAAGGGCAGAGTGGCATATTTAGGGGTGAGACCGTTGCAGCAACTTAGGCATGAAAAGTATTAGAGAGACATGTATGATACAGTATAGCAAAAGAGTTGAGGGGTTTTACGGGCTTACGCTTACCCAACTTGTTTGTATTAAGGAACTTTTTAAAAAATTTCTTATTGTAAACAATAATACTAGTTTTAGCAGCTCATCTTTTGAGCAGCTGAATTTTTACATGAAATGAACCAAATCTGCAAATGAAGCCTTTTATCAGAAAACCTACAGGACAGGAAACTTCTTTCATGATGGCTACATTTCCTTAGACTACATTTAGAGTCCAACTCCATGAAAATGTTGTCCCATCTTTCATGACACACAAGATCAGGAGATGGACAAACAACATAGAAAGGCTTCACCGCCGTTTCTTTTCGACATCTGTAATTGTACAACTTATCATGCCAAACTAGTCGTTAATCTTTGTGAAACACCGAAAGTGCTCACCTGTTATTCATATCTTAACAATTATGATTTTAGGCTGAGCCTACGGAAATCACAACAATTCCAGCATGACCCAGCGAATTTGGCTGCTCGTGCTCGAGAGAGAATGGAATTTGAGGCTGCTGCAGAGGCAGTAACACGGAAAATGGGGAAAAGAAAGTCAATCTTTCTGTCAACAGATTTTGGGTGCATCAGCTGGTAGAGGGTTACAGTTCACTTCGGGCGGAACAGAGGCATGTATTATTTCTTTAAAAGAAACAATGGTTTTATAAATTCAGGATCTAAAATAAATCTTGTGTTTACAGAACACCCAAGCCAGTCTAGCTGAAGAACTAATCACGGTTTTCTGTAGCCTCATCGGCTCCGAGCCATAAAGTTACTGTACATGATAGGAAACGAGACGTGCTCCGAGCCATGCAAAGAATTTTGACACCAAGAAAATCGAAATTTGATTCGAATAATGAAGGTCAAAGTGTATCGGATCCAATTATTTTACTTTGTTTTACTAATGTAAATTTTGTTTTCAGACTAATGTAAAGTTTGTACTAATTATTACAATTTTTTTTTATTTAAAATCACGTCACATTTGCATGAACTTGAAACTGCCGCAATGATAAAAGTCTTTTATGTTTAATTCTCTTGTTTTTATGATAATCATGTCACATTTGCATTTCAAAAAATTGACTTTATAATATGATTGAAATAGATGTTGATGCCTTAATCATAGTGGCAATTTTACACTCTTAATTGAATCCTTTGTTATTTAACATCCAACTTTTGGGCCGAATTTTAAACATCATTTGATCATTTCTCCTAGATCAAATAGATGTATGGGCCAAATTTTAATATTTTTTTATTGGCTCTAATACATTTCCACAACTATTTTATGGGCCAAATGAATTTCATTTCATCCTAGCCGCCATATTATTTACAACAAACAGTCACTCTCTATCTTCCATTGACATACAAAGAAAAACTCTCATTTCACCCTAGCCGCCATATTCTTTATCTGCATATGATATGTTGAGGCGAAAACTTTTTAAACTACCCAAAAGGCGCCTGAAAAGACAATCAGTTGATCGAATAAGTTTACTACCCGATTGTTTACTTATTGATATCATATCTCGTTTAGACTCTACAGAAGAGTCTATTAGAACAGGTATACTTTCCAAACGATGGCGACATCTTTGGACTCAACTTCCTAATCTTGTTTTTGAATATAATGTTAATCTTCTATTCGTTTATTGAAAGTTCTATTCGTCTGTTGAAAGTATTCTAAGTCGATATGCCAAATCTCAACTAAAAAAATTCCAATTGCATGCATCTTACACCTATAAAGAGGATGTCTATTCATGTATACGTTACGCTATCGATCTTAACATTCAAAGAGTTGATATTGACGTTTGGAAATTACAAGTTGAGTGCGCTGCATTATTTACCAGATTTTTTTCACCTCTTCAAGTTTTATTCATCTTAAATTGGTTGAGTGCTATTTTGATGATTATATAGATGTCATATGTTGGAAAAACCTTAGGACTTTGGCCATTACCTTTGGTAGATTTGATGACGATTTGTTTCGCAGTATCATATCTGGTAGTCCAGTTTTGGAAACTTTGGTATTGGATTCTTGCTATGGTTTTGAGGTGCTTGATATTAGTAATGATAGTGTTAAGAATTTTGTCATATGTGGTTATTCATCGGAAATGGACACTCTCCGAATCAATGCTCCTCATATTGAGTCGTTAACAATCAAAGGTGATTTTGATTTAAAGGCCATTTTGTTAATACATTCTTCTGTTTATTCCAAGCTCAGTTAGATACTCCACACCAAGTTTACACTATGGAAATGCACGAACATAAATCAATGAATGAAGAGTTGTTCAAAGGATTAATTCTTAGCCTTTCACATGTCAAGGAGCTTAAAGTTGGAAAATCTTGCTTAGAGGTATAACTATATTTTTTTACTTTTTGCTATTTTGTATATTTATGTTTTAGATATGCATTTTTTGAAGGTTGTTAATTTGTCTTTTAATGAATAAAAAAAAACTTGTTCTAAATAGCCAGAAGGGCAACGGATCATAACTGTTCAAACAGATTAAAAGTCCCTAATTTAGGTATTTAAATGTTTATAGTATTAGTACGATAAATTTGGTTTTGATAGCAAATCAGCACTCCCTACCCATTCTGTTTGACATGTAGCCTAACCATCCATCTTCCAACCCTAGTTAAAAGTATAAACTACAAGAACTTCACTTAACATGTTTATCATAAAGTTTACTTTATACAACATAAAATAACCGTAACAATTATAGAGAACATGGATGTATAACTGATAAGATATTTGGTGGTGGTTTTAAAGATGCTATAAGAATAATTTAAAAAGACGTATAAGTTATTTACAGAAGATGCTGAGCAATTCACTCCTATAATTTAAATTCTGGTTTTGAATTCAAACTCCATAAATTTGGTTTTGACACAAAGGGGCTTTTCTACAGAGAATTAAAACAATAATTTTTATACTATTAATAGAGAACATGGATGTATAACTGATAAGATATTTGGGTCAGCGTGTTTGGTAATGGGTCAAAACATGTACGTAGATTTTAAAATTGGATGGGTTGAGTTAGGGCGACCCTGACCCATCAACACTTCCGCTGTCCAATGTATTATTATTTCATAAATAGGTTGTAACTTCAGTCGAAACAATAGTTTCCTAATAATGCTAAGTATTAAAGTTTACCCAATGATCCGTTATCAGAAAAATATAGACAATACCAAGTTTCACATAGATGGATTAAATTTCAACCAGAACTTTAGACATTCATACCATACAAGTACAAAAATTTAGTGGTTGTGTGCAAAACATGTGCTCATAATCTGAGAGGTTAAGACTTAAGACTATCTTGTTTGGCTTCAGTTATACATCTCTTGTGGTCAATTGACTCGAAGGCAGAACGCAGCTTTGCTACTTGTGATTAGTCTTCTATTGTCTCAGTTCCTAATGTACCAGCAATATCCTGATAAGCACACATGTATAAGTTCAGATATAGTGTATAAGAAGTGTAAGAGTTATTAAGTTACAAATGCATATCTAAATTATGTTGAACAGATATAGTGTACAAGAAGTGTAAGAGTTATTAAGATGATGGATGTTCATATATGATTTTTTTACTCTCATAATGCATTACACAAAACCATTTAGGAAATAATTTTCACATGTGAAAATATTGATAAAATTATTATTACATAATAACTTTCACATGTGAAATTGCTCATAATAGTAGTTATGTATCAGTATTGTATTACATAAAACTTTTCACATGAAAGTACTAAATTATTTTGTTTTACAAAATGCAACTGTATCAGTATTGTACTTTCACACTTTTCCTACTTTAAGTCATCAACATTATTTTACCATAAGTAAGTCACCATAGTATTACAAAAGTCATAGGTATGTCACATGACTTCAGCTCTGTAAGCCTTTGTGAGATGTTAAAGTACTAAACTATCTGTTATTAAAAAATGCTCAGTTATTTGTTCCCTTGTGTGCTTTCTGTTTTTGCTTATTTTTATAGATGGCGATATTATATTTCACCAGGTATAATCAATTTCCCCAAAATGATGGTTATTTTATTTTGCACTTAGAACTCATCCATGGAGTAGTGGCATTTTTAAATTTTATAATCCTGTTTGTTTTGTTCTTAATTTGAAGTTTCAATGTTCCATTACACAAATCTCATATTGTTTTTTCTTTAATTTTCAGGTTCTTGCTAGTTTAAAATCTAAAGGTTTCATATGTCCATTAAACTTGAAAGTTTTAGAAGAGATTGATTTAAATTGAAGTCAACATTGGTGAAGAACTATATTGTTTGTTCATTGTTTTATACTTTGATGAAGTTTTTATTTCTTTAATATGACTATTAAATGCTTTTTTATTTTCATATTGTATTTCTTGCATAACATATTTTTTTGATTTGTTGTTTTCATTTTACTTGTACATTTAAGATACTAAAAGCGCAAAAAGTTGATATATTGATGTTTAATAGATGATTAAATATACTAAAAGC